>JAUPMG010301297.1:0-30915 GCA_031762675.1 Pachysandra terminalis | reverse complement strand
TTTAAATTAATTCCTATATCTAATTAGGCACAAAATACACACATGCACTTAAATAAATCACATAAAATATAATTTAATTTTTTGGTGAAAACTTTAGGGGGGTTTAGGTCATTACAACATAGCCCTATCCTACTTGGGTTCGTTCTATTGCGAGTGGTAATAAAAATCAACACATCAGCCATGATTTGGGAATAGTCGAGGCCAACTTCCCCAACCTTATGACCTACAATCCGGACCACGTCATGTGGTAATTTGGTAGGAAGCGTCCTGACCCAAAGGTGATTAGACAGAGGTTCCTTCTCGAGGATAGCCAAGTGAACTTTGCGGCTTGGACAGAGGTAACTATGGTTGCGTTGGTCAGAAGAGGTGGGGTGTCTGGCCCTTGGTTGCAATTTTGACAGAAGTTTTTGCTCGAGGTGAGTGCGTTAGTGGAGTCTGATGCCGAGGAGACAAAGTCCGTGATCGAACAACGGGATACTCGGCTAAAGCAAGCGGGTAAGTCGTGTTGTCCCTCAAAGGGTATCTCGTGGGCAACTCTACACGGCCCTTTTGCCGATTTCATAGTGTGGCCATATGTTGTTTCGGTAGCCTCGTTCGAGGCTAGAGAAGCTAAAGGGATGGTGACTGGCACTTCAAAGAACCGAGGTGGTGACCCCAAAGCTACCGGTGCTACTCTTCCTCGTCGCCTTTTGGACCCTCAGAAGAAGAAGACCTCGGGTAAAGAAGGCTTGTCTGGGACTTCGAAGGCCCCTCAAATGGTAAACAATCATATCCTTAAACACTCCATCACTGTTTCTTGACATTTATAAGATTCTGCTGATATGTAGCTCTCAATTATTGATAGGAAAAGAGTGTAGGTAAAAAGGGAATTGATGTCCCTCTATCCTCATTACCACCTACAAGAGATGAGCATCCTCCTACAAGTAAGAGTAATCAGTTTGTTGATTAACCTTTTGCAAGTAGTGCATCTCTCATGTGAACCCCTTCCCTTGGTCAGGTTCCTCAGAGAAGGAGAAGATCAAAGACACCCCGACCCCCTCCAGGCTGCTGGCCCCTCTATTCAAACCTCATGAGGCAGAGAGGGTTCGTGGAAACCGAAACCAACTAACGGTGGTGAGTGTCTTTTCAGAAATGGAAGTTCTTACTGTTTAACTGTGACTAAGTTCCCTTTCTTTTTGGTGACAGGAACTATCACGCTCCATTCATGAAGTGTCGAAGGACCAGTTTGATGCTACTTATGATACTTCCATCAAGCACAGACTGACTTCTATGGAGAAGGTGTTAGAACTTCGGAGGGCAAAGCACAGGCCCCATGCTCTGGCCCTTCCGCAGATCTCAAAAATGAGCTTTGGTGACATGGTGGCGGAATTAGCAATGTATCAAGCAAAAGAAAGGGGTGAAGTCATAACTCGGCAGCCATTCCAGTCTCTATATGAAACTATGTCAACTCTTGAAGACTCAGAGGATGCGGAGGAGTCAAGGGATGAAGCTACAGTTGTAGAGAATCCACAAAGCAAGGGAAAAAACATAGAAGAGCCTTAGAGTGAGACTGAAGGTACATATGAGTCTGAGGATGACATTGGTGATGAGGAGGAACAAGATGATGCCGATGGAACAAATGAGGCGGTCTCTGGTGATGGTGACGCGGAGAAACCGATGGATGAGGCTGGTGAGGCCCGAGAGAAAACTAATGATGTGGTTGTGGAGGCTTCAACCGCCGCACCTCTGAAAGCCTTCCTTCCTGAACTGAAGAGGCCTCAACTTTGAAGGAAGGCGTGGACGCTGGCACTCTACCCAGCTTAAAAGTCTTATCTTCTACAGAAGCAGTGGTAGATGCTTTCATGCCTCCATTTATCAACCTAACTCTATTCGTTTCACCTCCATCAGTCACCACAATGCCTCCCACCTCAATCTCTGACGTACCCGAGGTTTTAGCAAGAATCCCAGTAACTTCTATATCTGATGCTGTTGGAACCTCAGAGGTTCCCTCTGTTCTCAAAGAAGCCAAGGCCACCACTGCTCCAACTTCTTTTCCTAGTGAGTCCCTCCACAGGACCTCGATAATGAATATTCCGAAGAGACTTCGGGGAGTCGAGGCTCTAATAGGTCAGGGGGTCACAAGTACGGCATCGATAGTGGTCACTATCGAAGATGATCCCGTCATCCTGCTTTTTTACATCGGGTACTGACCCAATCCTTCTTGATCCTTCAAGGCCAAAGAAGTAGAAAAAGATTGAGCCTTTCAATCGACGAACAATGATATTTGAAGAATACTTCATCACTGACAAGTTGGTGAAATGGATGGAGGCCATCTTCAACGCACACGGGGATATCTCTGATAACACGCTAGTTCCCTCGGTCTGGGTGAGGAGCGGGGGATATATAAAGCTATGCAACTTACTTGAATCCATCTCGAAGGTATCATTTGAGTCTTTAATGGGTGAGATCATAACAAATTGGGGGTTTAGCATATTTGGAGTAGAGGAGTTGGGCTTCAACGTGGAATGGCTGAAGTCTCACCTTTCTCAAATAGAAGAAACTTGTCACATCTCATGCGAAGATATGAACTTCAAGCCAAGATAACTCAGGCCAATGGAATAATCTCAAAGTTTTCCCAGACATGAGGGGAGAAATTAAAGGAGGCGGATCTTATAAAGAAGTCCCTCTGTAATAACCCAAACAAAAACAATAGGGTTAATGTGTAATTAATATAAAATTAGAGGTTAATTAAAAATTTTAGTAATTGTCTATTATGTTTGACTTTTGATCGATTGTGATTGGTGGATTGTACCAATAGGAAACTAGGTACAACACACGCAATCATAACTTATAAAGTTTTGACATGTGGCTAGGATCTTGTAGGAAATCTCAAACATATAAATTAATGACTACGATTTCGCAGGAACATTCAATCCCCAATCAATGGCTGAGATTAAAGGACTTATAATTCGAAGGCATTCTCTACACATTAGAATAGCAATTGATTAGACTAACGCTAAGCTTCTAAAAACAGAATTAGAAGGAAACCAATATTAGAAACAAACCCACATGGGCTGGAAAACAGATCTAAGGGCTGAGATTCAAACTAATTAATCTAAGGGTAGAGATGAAGAGTTCCCTAGTTTCTAAACTTAGAAGTCCTATGTGTCTATATAAACACAAGGCCTTGAGAGGTGGATTCATTGCTTGGAGGAGAAGAAGAAGAAGA
Organism: Pachysandra terminalis; assembly: GCA_031762675.1. Lineage (NCBI taxonomy): Eukaryota > Viridiplantae > Streptophyta > Magnoliopsida > Buxales > Buxaceae > Pachysandra > Pachysandra terminalis. The sequence continues at coordinate 27,707 of JAUPMG010301297.1, read as the reverse complement.
GGAAGAAGGTGTAATTCTCTACACCAATCTTCAAACCAAGGTAAGTATTCAAGTATAGCATTATTTATGTTTTCAATAGGAGCATTGTTGTTTTTCATTGTGTATGAAGTATTTCAAAGGCATTACCAAGTTTTAATGGTGGGTGATGGTAAGTTGATCTTAAAGTATTGTTCTATGTATTCTATTTATTGGGTTTTGTTCGGAATTCAATGCTAATCAAGTTTACTTGAGGATGTTTTGTGATTAGTGTTGAAGAGGAGTGAGAATTATGGAAATTTGTGAAACCCGCAAAGATCCGCAGCCGCCTCGGCAACCTATTCGGCATACTGAAACCCTACCGAGCCTCAGTGTGTATTTTGGGCTTCTATAAACACTACCGAAACCCTACCGAGCATCACAGACCAATTTTAAGACTTTTGGAAAAGCTATCGAGCCTGACACTCGGCATATCGAGACCCTATCAAACCTGACATTATGACCAAACCCAGAAACCAAGTTTTAGTTCGACAGAACCTTCGGCATACCAAAGAGTCCACAGAGACCCTACCGAACCCACTCAGCAAACCCTCGGTCTATCGAGATTTCCCAAATTGATCCATTTATCTTGAGATTTCACATGCGTGATTAATCAGACCTGATTAGATTATTTTTTATGTTACTTTTGCCAATTAGTATTAATTCATATACTTACTTCTTTATGAACCCAATTTCTAGGTTTGATGAACTTTTGATTTTATGACATGAACTCATATTACATATACTGACTTCTTTATGGATTTATTGCTATACTTGATGATCATGTGATATTCTATGAATCATATTACTTGTTTATTCAAGGTTAACTAGTTTAATTCACCATATTACACATTACACATGTTTGATGAACTAATGATCTTTTGATATGACTTAATATCACTAATATATTCATTGCTATCATGCTTACTCAATCATATTATACATTATACACATATGTTGCTGAACTAATGATATTTGGATATGACATCTTATCACTTATATATTCATTGCTATCATACTAGGTAGATCATATTACACATTGTACACATACCTTGATTGCTTAGTTAATGCGTACATTCTCACTTGCACAACATATGCCAATATTATTGCATAATGACCTTGTGTTCGTCTAATGCATTGACTTGACCTCATAACTTCATATTGATGGAGATTATGATTATAACGAGAGTATTATGATATGGAAATCATAATAGGTGAGGAAGTTCCGAATGAACTATTTTCATGTGTTGAGGGACCGTACATGCCAATAGACCATTTAATTGTTTTCTCCCATAAAGAGGGATATTCTACGAGACATGTGGTAAGGTGATAGGTGAGGGAAGGTTCGTGTTTATGATGCCCAATATCTAAATCATAAGAGTGAAACTCTGTTAGTAGATTGGCTAATGTATGGTTCTCAAAGGAACTTGGGCTTAATCCCTATGATCGAAAATAAGGTGAGGCGCTTGTGTCCTCTAGGTTGAAACCCCTAGAAACTATGTTGCGCACATAGAATAATCTACTATTGCTACCATGTATTGGGGGATGGATTCTGAGTGAGCATCATTGGGTAGTGTGATTGAGATCATACGTGAAACCTACATGAAACGAGTACTATACAATGCATTGCATATTAGAATTGTTTGTCTAAATCACATGTGTTGATTATACTTAGGTGCACAGCATGCATTAATAATTGAACCAACATATTGCATTGCATCTTACATCATATGGCATCATTATTCATATCACATGATTATCAACTTGCCCATCACATATTCATTACATATTTGTTATATCTTTATAAACTTAGAATCATGGGTTTGTACTTATGTGATTGCTGATTTGAATATGCCTATAACCTTTGCGTGTGCATTGCATTAGGTATAGAATCTGAGTTTCAGATCTACTATCTTGCTGAGATTGCTTTGTCTAACACCTTGTGTGATTCCCATGAGTTTAGAGGCTATTTGACTTACTCAAACCTTTGTTGTCCTATGACGGAACTATGTTGTTTTCACCCATATTCATTGTATACTGATCATTCATTCACATCATATTAGCCACTTGCATATCTAACCCTTATTATATGATATTTTCACATTCATCACATCACACTCATTTACTTATTATTCATATGGATTACCATTGGAGAGTGGCATTGTCCCTACTTCAATCATAAGTTTTATTAGACTTGTTTACTTACAAAGCTAATGTAGCTTACGCTTTCGAGCATAACATTTGGGAACCTATAGATGATGGACACGAGGACCAAGATAGAGGACAAGGATGTTTCGAAGATAGTAGACATTACTAGGGTTTTACTTGATCATTTTAGTGGAACTTGAAGTAGGGATTAGTTTCTGTAATAAAGTACTTGTTGAGTTGATTTTCAGTAGATAATAGGGATTGATTTGAAGCATGCAACTAGGGGATTCAATTTATTTTCCACTGCAATGTTATGTTTGTTTTGGATGTAATAGCCATACTTTGACTATATTTTCAATATTATATAAATTCTCAGATTTTACTTTATGTTTTGGTTATGTATTGTTTATCCACTCTCATACGGATATGGGGTGAGAGTTACAACTTAAACTTGGGGACTCCATTGAGATTTCCAGGTTTGGATCGTGATACCCTCGAAGCGAAGGAAAAAGAGATTAATGACATCAAAACACTTGAGCAGGTTCATGAGGTAGAAAGAGAGAAGAACAAAAATGGACTGAACGTAATTCCTTTCTAACACAAAGTTTGTTCCTGAGGGAGATGTATATTCAAGAAACAAATGAATGAAAAACTTTTCAAACTTTATATCGAAATCTTTGTGGAACATTAGACTTAGCTCAATAGCGATATTGTGTCAACCACAAGTTCCTCTCAAGCACTATCCTCAAATGACAAAATCTTGTAATAACCAGACGCATAGGCTTCTATAAGCTCCAAAAGGTCCATCCCACCAGGGTGCAAGCTTGCATTTGATGGTGTTGCTACACTCATACCACGAAGTCCTGAGAACTAAATCTGAAGTGACCCGAACCTAGAAATTAATATAATAATTAATATTTGATTATTTAGTGAATTAAATAATTATAAGTGAAATATGGATTCTTATTTGATTGTTTTATACCTTTAATTAATGCAAGGAAATTGGGATTTGTTGACCTACATCCACAGATAGCAATATAGCACTCGTTCTTCTCATTTCATTATAGAGATATACCATTTACATGATACATGTTGCAGAAATACATAGGAAAAGAGAAGAAGAAGAAGAGATATAATTCTCTGTCTTTTTGCTTTATGAGTTGAAGAGTGATGTCTCTTTGTATCCCCTTTTCATGAAGAGAGAAAAATGTCTCCTGTTTCTATGTCTTTTCCTTACTGAGAGAAAAATCCCTTGTGTGTCATTCCCTTGTCTTTTTAAAGAGACATGCCCATTAAATGCTTCAAAGAAAAATTGTCATAAGGCATTAAATGCTCTAAAGAAACTTTCATAAGACACTAAATGCTCCAAATAAACTGTCATAACATATTTAAATGTTTCAAAAATTGTCATAACACGTTAATTGCAAAATTGTTATAACACATCAAATGTTTTACAAAACTGACATATCACATGAACAATGTTTCAAAATCAAATGAACAGTGTTTCGAAATCCAGGTGAACAATGTTTCGAAATCAAATGAATAGTATTTTGAATTCACATGAACAGTGATTTCAGACCTTAATTGGTCTAAAATTTACAATAAAATGCTACCAATGAAATGGTGCTACATGTGTCACCAATGAGATGGTACCACGTGTATGCCTAAAATTCAGTCATCATCAATACTATTTTCCATGTATACTTTTTGACTCCTTGCTGATATCCGTCTGTAATCCACGAATCCATCTCGCTCTCTGGCTATGTGTCTGCTCGCTTTGGAATCTACAATCCAATCAGGACTAGAATGAGCAAACAAGTCTTCAGTGCAAACCATGCAACAATAGCTAGATGTTGGGCCAATTCGTATCTACTTCTGCTCAGTGTAATCACGAGAGAAGTGTCCGAACTTATCACAGTTGTAGCAAACCACCTTGGACATGTCTTTCTTTCCCTCTAGAAAACTTGGTACTCATGCCTGCCTTTGCACCATCTCAATTCTTTCCCATGTTGGGGGGCCTTACCCTTGCGCTTCCGTTTAGACCTGATTGTATAACGCTTTGTCGGTTCGGCTATGCAATGCTGTTAGACCTTATGGTCTAACGCTCTGCCTCAATCTCAAGATGACGCGCCAAATCGTTGAACGCTTTAATGTTCTCATTGTGCATCATGGTGAGCTTCATGTTCTCCCACAAGTCAGGAAAGGATCTCAGAACAAAGAGAATCTTCTGCTCATCTGTTAGGTAGTTCCCTGCAGCTTTCAGATCTCGTATAATAGGCGACATTTTCCTAAGATGCTCGACCATGTTCACACTGAGAGTCATCTTATAGGTCACAAATTTCATCGTTAATGCACGTAATCTAGTAGCCGAGGTACCAACGAACGCGAGTTTCAATGCATTCCACATCTCAAGTGCAGTCTTATAGGCCTCGAATTCGCCAATAAGATCATTGTGCATACTACTCAACATTGTAAAGCGTGCACAACGATCCTTCTTGACCCAAGCCTGATAGGCCTCCATCTCTCTTAATGTAGGCCAGTGGTCCCCTCCTCAAGGTAAGCTAGGCTATGTGATAAAGTTTCTAGGGCCTCAGACTCATCGATGAGATATTATATCTTCCTATGCCATATGTCATAGTTCTTACTATTCAATTTTTCACCATTGTTTAGGTCAGCTAATATACTCTTAGCGGCCTTATCTTTTTTTTTTTTTTGGTGAAAAGGATAATTCATAAAATTAAATTAACTAGTACTGCAAAGTCTTGGGGTACATCTCCCAGTAGTATCCGCTAGTAGTATCGACCTAAGTTCTAAATTAGGGCTAAAAACATCAGATATGAGCCCTTCATCACTATCTGCCCCAAGTTTGGCCAAATAATCAGCACAATTGTTTGACTCCTTGAACTTATGAGAGATAGTTATATGCCAGTTTTTGTTTAAGAAGGTTTTACAGTCTGTAATGAGATTATAATTGGATCAAGATAATTTGAATCCTTGAGAAATGTGTCCACCACAACTTTGGAGTCCACCTCAATCTCCAGTGTCCTTATTCCATGATTCCAAGCTCTTCGAAGTCCCTCTCTGACATCCTAAAACTCTGCAACGGTGTTTGTGTTTTCTCCCAGGTTTCCATAGTATCCAGTGATCCAGTTCCCTGTGTCATCTCTAAATACCCCAGCCATTCCTGCTCTTCCTGGATTTCCTTTGGAGCTTCCATCGCAATTGAGCTTGGTCCAACCAGGCTTTGGTGATTTCCATCCAATGTTCCTCCATTCCCTGCAAGTGATTTGATTATTAGTAGTATAAGATTTAAAACATTCTTTGCTGAGCTTACCAATACTCGTATGCAGTTTAATTTTCGGCGTTTAAGTATTTTTGAATGTTAAATCATTCCGCCCCTTCCAGATAATCCATATGGTATGCATAAAAATAATATTCCATGGGATATTACAAGAGGGATGCATCCTGGTTAATTCAGTGTTTAACTTCAGCCAATCCCATAATTCCATATCAAAGAAATCATGACGGGATGGCATAAGCCAATGATGCCATATGGCACGGCTCTTGTTGCAATTCCGAAGTAAATGTAAAATAGTATCTTCACTATTCCCACATCTGGTACACAGGCCAGATGTTAAATTTGGCAAAAAAAATGTAAATAGTGATTAGTGGATAAGTGTTGATGGGCAGATAACCAAAGAAAGAATTGCATACGATACGTACCTGGAGCCTTCCAAATCCAATTCCAAGAGCGATTTACTTGATTTTTCACCTTAGATAAGAGTAAATTATAAGCAGATCTACATGTGAATTTACCTGAAGGCGTGTGTGCCATATTAGCATATCTGGAGCATGGAAAGAGAAACTGGGATACTAATAATTTTTTTAATGAAGTTAGTTGGGACCAAGTGGAGAAGAAATTCGATGTTCCATTTGCCATTATCAATGCAGTCATATATTGTCAAATTCTTGTCCTGTATAAGATTAATTTCAAGGTCTAGGAGGTCAATCAAGGGAGCATTAGTAAGCCAGTTATCAAACCAGAAGTTAATGTGCTTCCTATCACCTATTCTCAATTTTAACCCCATGTTTATCAATTGCTTTCCTTTTTGAATACTCTTCCAAGTGAAGCTAGGGTATGGACAAGGAATGGATTTCCCTTTAGGTTTTTGTCTTTTAGAATTTTGACCCATAAACTGTCCTCGTCTTGAAGAATTCTCTAACCGAGTTTAGCCAGAAAAGCAAGGTTAGTCCTCTAGCTTTCTTGATACCCAAACCACCCTCAGAGGTGGGAGTGCAAACTTTGCCCCAAGCAATAAGATGGATTTTTCTTCTTTCTTTGGAGGATCCCCAGAGAAAGTTCCAGGATATACGGTCAATCTCATTGAGGGTGTTCACAGGAAAAGCCATAGTTTGCATATTATACACAGGGGTCGAGGCCTGAGAGGATTTAATCAGAGTCAGACGGCCTGCCTTACTGACGATGTTTGCTTTCCAACCGGCAAGTTTTTATTTAATTTTTTCAATGATAGATTGAAAATGGGCCTTGGAAACGCGTGAGTGAGCAATAAGAACTCCAAAGTAGGTGTCTAGATCATTAACTTTAGGGATTTTCAAAGCACGTCCCAAGGCACAAGCCAGACGATTATGAAGGTTAGTGGTGTAAAGTTTTGATTTCTACAAATTGATAGTTTGTCCCGAGGCTGAACAAAACTCATCTAAAGTTTGTCCAAGGACTTGGCAGCCAGGGAAAGAGGCTCAACAAAAGAGGAAGAGTTCATCTGCATAAAATATATGAGAGATTTTGGGACCACCTCGAGATATAGGGAATGGCTGCCAGCTATTGTTTTGACATTTCATATTAATGAGAGAAGAGAGCATTTCTGCACAAAGTATAAAAATGTATTAGGATAGAGGGTCTCCCTGTCTGATCCCCTGAGAGGGGCATCTCCATTCCCTAGGTTAGCCATTGAGAAGAAGGGCACAAAAGGTAGAGGAGATGCATTTCATGATAAGCTTGATCCAATTAGGAGGAAAGCCAAACCTAGTAAGGATTCCATTTATAAAACTCCATTTGAATTTATTATAGGCCTTTTCAAGGTCAATTTTGACGGCCATAAAGGGTATTTTCCTTTTTTGTTTCTCATCATGGAGTGTATAGCCTCTTGGATGATTATAATGTTATCTGCAGTCTGTCGGCCAGGCACAAAACTGCCTTGGTGAGGACCTATAAGTCTCTTAATGACTATTCTCAATCGGGTGTGAGAACCTTGGTGAGAATTTTATAGCTCATTTGCAAAGGCTAATCGGATGGAACTATCCAACTGATTTGGGAGCTTCAGTTTTAGGAATGAAGACAATGAAATATTTTTTGATTTCTTCCGGAATGGTTCCGGAGCCAAAGCAAAGTCTGACCAGGCTGCAAACCGAGTTTCCCATAATGTCCCAACATTTTTTTTTTTATAGAAAAGAGCATTAATTTCATCTGGGACGGGCACTTTTAGTGGGTGAAAGGAGAACACTACATTCTTGATCTCTTCATCACTGATGGGGGCATTGAGGAAAGAGATCTCGATAGTGTAAACGAAGACCCAAGTCACTATCAATAAATAAATGCTGAAGAGATTCCATATGATAAGAAACACAACAGTTGTAACGTGAAGCAAGAAAAACTTGAGCTCCTTGGAACACTCGATCCACAAGGATACAATCATTAAGCAATTTCTAAATAAAAACACTAATTTTTGAAATATAATTAAAGCTTGTTGATAGTTTTTGGATTTAAGTGATATTCCATAAGAATGCATAACTTGTCATGTTGTCGATTGATATTATATATAAATATTAAATTGTTGGTGATTCCATAACAATGCATAACTTGTGATGTTGTAGATTGAGATTATATATGTTATATTGAGTGCGATTCCATAGGAATGCATAACTAGTGATGTCAATTGAGATTTATATATACATATTATATTGTTTTAGTTTCTATAAGAAATGCGTTTATATATATATATATATATATATATATATATATATATATATATATATGAATTTTTGATTTTTGATAAAGATTATATATGTCACTTGGGGTTATCAGTTTTAGAGATAAAAGAAATGTTATTTTGTCTTCTATATTGTACATATATAAATATTTATGTTGTATTATCAAATGGGAATGTAAAAACTCATGTCATCATTTAATTAGAATAATAATTAGAAGTGAGAATTACTATTCATCTGTGTAAATGGATTCAATAATGATAAAGGAAATGTGATTGAGAGTATTAGTTTTCTATTCAAGATATATGTATCGATTGATACTTATAAAGAATAATACACATCAGATAGAATGTGATTCAAATTCACATTGTTGTAACAAATGTCAAGGTGTCCTACAATTTAGGATTTACCTCTATCTATGTAACTCTCATATAAATATACTGCATTGGCTCCTCCTAAATTTAAGGAGAGTCACCCCAATCTTGTTTACCTCTACATGACTTTACATGGTATCAGAGCCCAAGACCAACATCCTAGCCATGGATGCTGCAACCTCTTCTTCAACCTTCACCACCCTTCTTCCACCATCTTCCCACTCTATCAACAACATCCAACGTTATGTTTCCCTTAAACTCGACAGAGGGAATTTTTTATTGTGGAAATCACAATTTCTTCCTATACTCCAAGCACATGATCTTCTCGGGTATGTTACTGGTGATCTACCATGTCCTTCTTGCTTCCTTCTCACCAAAGAGAGGACAACGTCTACAGAGGTCAATCTTGATTATTTGACCTGGCAACGACAGGACCAACTCATCCTAAGTTGGCTTGTATCTTCCCTTTCAGAAGGAGTTCTTGCACACGTCGTCGGCCTTTCCTCGTTAAGAGAGGTATGGGTTGCATTAGAGAAGATGTTCGCTTCTCATTCCCGTGCCCGTGTTATGCAACTCCATTTCCAGTTGTAGACGTTAAAGAAAGGAAATATGTCCATCACGGACTATCTACAAAAGGCAAAATCAATGGCTGATGCTCTTGTTATTGTAGCTCAACCTGTCACTGATCCTGACTTGATTTTGTATATCCTTGGTGGCTTCGACACCAAATATAAAGCTTTTGTGACCTCCATCACCAAAGGAGAGTCAAGAGATGCGTACTGAACAAAAAAACACATCTCTTGATAATGCTTTTCCTTCAACAAATGTTGCTACAAGACAACTCTCACCACCGTTACAGCTGTGGACGATCGCAGAACCCGAATCACAACTAAGACCGTGGTCACGGTAGAGGTCGATACAATAATTCGGGAAATTTTTCTAACTCGAATCCTACTTCCAGACAACCTACACAGTCTTCTTGGCCCTCGTGTCAACTGTGCAACAGACTAGGACACACTACTACAGAGTTACCATCAATTTGATCACTCCTTTCAAGGCGATTCACATCCTCTGATGGAAGCACTACTTGCTACACCAACGACCCTGGTTGATCCTCATTGGTACCCAGATTCTGGTGCAACGAACCATTTGACGGTCGATATGAACAACCTCAACATTAGCACTGAATATCATGGTTCGAATCAAATCCGTGTTGGTAATGGGACAGGTTTGCAAATTTCAAATATTGGTTCCTCTACTTTGATCACTCCTTCTCAATCCTTCACACTAAAAAATATTCTTCATGTTCCTCCAATTTCTAAGAATCTAATTTATGTTCGTCAGCTTACTTATGATAATGAAGTTTATTTTGAATTTTTTCCTCATATGTGTGTCATCAAGGATGGTCGCTTGGGGAAAGTTCTATGTCAAGGACCGACTAAAGATGGTATCTATCAGTTATCTCTACCGTCTAAGGGTCCTCTTCCTTCTTCTCCAGTTCATTCATCTCCAACAGCACTCATTGGTGAACGAGTGCCCTCGTCTGTTTGGCATCACCGTCTTGGCCATCCGCATGCACATGTCTTGCAGCGGATCATCTCCAACAATAATCTTCCGACTGTCAAGAATAAAGAACTTCAGTTAGGAAAAAGCCATAAGCTTCCATTTTTTCTTCAATGTCATGTTCCTCTTTTCCTTTAGAACTTGTTCATTCCGATATTTGGGGACCTTCTCCGATATCGTCTATTAATGGAAATAAATATTATATCTATTTTGTTGATGATTTTAGCAAGTTTACATGGCTTTTTCCGATTGCTCGTAAATTCGATACCCTTGATATTTTTGTTCGATTTAAATTACATGTGGAAAATTTATTTGGACATAAATCAAGGCATTTCAATCTGATTGGGGTGGGGAATATTGGAAATTTAAATCCCCTCTTGAGTCGCCCGGTATTAGTCATTGTGTCTCCTATCCACACACTCATGAGCAGAATGGCTCTGCTAAGCGTAAACATCATCACGTAGTCAAAACAGGTCTCACCCTCTTGGCTCATGCGTTTGTCCCCACTCAATATTGGGAAGAAGCTTTTCAAACGGCTATCTTCTTAATCAATCGTCTTCTGTCCATCGTCATCAATAACCAATCACCATTTGAAAAACTGTTTCATTGCCAACCGGATTATTCCCTACTAAGGGTGTTTGGTTGTGCATGTTATCCGCACTTAAGACCGTACAACAGCAACAAATTACAATTTCGATCCACAAAGTGTGCCTTCTTGGGCTATAGCCAATCACATTGTGGCTACATATGTTTGGACATAACCAAGGGTCGAATATACATTGCTCGTCATGTTGTTTTTGCTGAAAATGAATTTCCCTTTGCAAGCTCTACAGGTGTGACAAGTGGCAAGTATGTTGCAAGTAAGGGACCCGCACTGATAAGGATCCCAACAAATTGGATTGCAAATATTAAACCTGCGTCCAATGTTGGTGTGGAGTTGGCGGCAAGAAATGCAGATTCGTCCCCTACGTTTGTGGATCTCTCTCAACAAACCTTATCAACAAGATCCTCTCCTTTGCTTCCAACGTGTGACTCTAGTGGAGTCCCCACAATGTCTGGAAGATCATCTCAAATATCTCCAACAACTACCACCTTATCCTCTTTAAGTGACTCAGCAAGATCATCTCAACTACTTCCAAAGTGTGACTCTAACGAGGCCCAAACAAATTCTGCAAGATCTCCTCCGACAACTCCCCAAGCAGTTCACACGACTGAAACTCTATCCAGTCCAAGGATTGAGTCAAGCATGTTGATACTGATGGGGTTGTGAAATTACGAAATAACGGGTTGTTGAAATACACATGTTTATGCAACTATTAGTCGTCTGTTAACTGTCGTTATTTTATGTGCAACCATGCATAATGAGTATGTGCCTTTAAATCATATATCAGTGGATGGGTGTATACGTGTATTCTATGAATATGTATAATATTCGTTATAAAACTGCAAGGATTATTTTTCTTTCTTATGATGAGATTGTCATATATCCTATGCATGTTATTGATGGGTATTAGTGTGTATATTGAGTTAATGAATGAGATGCGAAGTGCTGATAAGCACTAGTGGAAGGATTTATGAGATATCCTTGATGGTGGTATTCATTATAGATGAGTGGGCACTATGAGATGGACTTAAGAGAAGTCCAAAAATGATAAGCATGCATAATAAAGGCATGGGATTATATCAACACGAGGTAACTATGACAAGGTAATCCTATACGTGTTTGCATTCATAACATGGTTGTGGAATGAAATGTGTTAAGGGAGCCTGTGGAGAAAATACTATTTGGGGGTAGCCATTGAGATGGTATCCTTAGGGAAAGGTTCCGCCTTTGGTTGAGATCCCCGAAAGGAATTAGGGTCTGAATCCACACCTTGGGGTTGCAATTCCTTGAAAAAGGATTAGGGATGATCAAGCCTTGGGGTTGTAAATATTCCCTGAAAATGACTAAGGGTTTTCCGGTCACTCCTAACATGTATTTCCCAAAACAAATACAAGAGGATCGGGTTATATGAGGTAAACTTAACACATACCTGAACATAGTCCAAGCATTACAAACTAGGATTGGTCGATGTGTTTTTGCATAACATTATGTGGGAATCATGTGAATGAAAATATCATCATGGCATTGCATCACTTCATTTCATACTCCTTGTCATGTTGTTTATATTGTTAACTATGAATATAAATAAGAATATAATATATTATGGTGATAATTATGATTATAATATATTATGATGATAATTATGATTACAATATGTTATGATGATAATTATCATCATAACAAATTGTACGATGGTTTGTTCATGAAAGTGATATTTCATACTCTTTATGTTGGATTTAAGTGATGGGTCGACCGGGTCGACCAATTTGAACCGACCCGGGTCCCCACTTAATGGGATGCCCATACTTGGTTAGAAGTGTGGGTGTGGATAACTCTCTCCTAATAGAATTAGGAGATTGTGGATAACTCTCTCCTAATAGAATTAGGAGATTGAGTCCAAGGTGGATTTGAGTTGAGTCTTCTATGTATAGAAGACTCCTCCCTACCCCAAATAAGTAGTCCACGTTTTGGTGAGATTCCAACCTAGAGAATCTCTCTTCTCTCTTCATCTCTTCTTCCTATAGAAATCTGCTTTTGTATTGAGATTCCCATACAGAAATCTGTTCGATTGAGTGTGGGTTTATTGCATGTGATTCTAGTAATCACATATTCTGACGTGGGACATTTTCTAATTTGATAGAGATCTTCCACTAAAGATCTGGGTTCGTGTGCATCGAGGTACGTGATCCGGGTCATCTAAAACCTTCATGAGTATCAGAATCGCTGCGATACGTTTTCGTTGGATTGAGGTATGTCTAGAAACCTCATCTAAATAGCAACCTAGTTGCTGTTTTGCAGAAAATAGCATGCACAATGCATGATTGCGTCAATGATCAAGAAAGGATCATTTGTGCAACCATAAGTTGTGATCTCCATTTTTTTGGGGTGTTAATTATGAATTTATAACACCTAAGAAAATGATGAGTCGAAGAGATTAGAGTAGGTTTTAATCGGATTAATTTTCTGTTTTAAAAACCTAGCTTTTGCCCTTACTAGTCGATCGGACAAACCCCCGGTTGACCGATCAACGACGGACAGGTTTTTTCCAAGGAGTTGCATTGAGCAACCGTGGGGTCCCGTTCGATCAGATTGACCAACCGGAACCCTTCACGGTCGACTGGACGAACCACCCGGTTGACTGAGCAGTTACAGACCACAGCAACAAAATTGTCGTAATTTACAACCAAGAGTGTCCAGTCGGCTAGAGGACCAACCAAACCCCTATTCGATCAACTGGACTAGACCAGTCGGTCGACCGGACAGATCCAAAAATTCAAAATTATTTTGTTTTAAATTATTTTGAATTCTAATTGAATTTATGCCTTTTATATGATATGTTAGAGATCCAATGCATGATTTAATTATTTTATTTGCATGATTATATGAGGTTAACATCTAAATCATATCCTAGTTGAGATTATGTTATTTCCTAGATGAATTTTGCATATTATGGATTAAAAGTCTTATTAAAATTTTATTGTATTGGTGATGATTATGCATTACGACCTACGGTCTAATGTGTTTTTGATCTGATAAATAAAAGATTAATATTATTGTTTAGTCCTAGATAATGATACAAGAGGAACAATGTTTATATATATATATATGAGATGTTAATTGTATGTGCACTTTAATTGTAGTGGCATGGCCGCTAAAGGTAAACATAAGAAGAACAAACTTGAAAATTGAAAGCGTTGTTTCTGGAGAAATTCATAGAGATTGACACTACGATGGCACATCTGGTTGATCCTTCAACTGAGGAAGTTTAGGAATTAACGAAGAGCACTAGGAATATCAATGGAGTGGCTCCTGCTAACATCCCTCCAGATCCACTGCAACAAGTTTCATTGGTGGGGAATTCTACCTCCCCACAAAGAAATAGCACAACATCGTCCTCTTTCTAGGAGATGCTACTTAGCAATGGTTGGGAAATATCCTGGGTGGAACCGGGAGAAGTTGACATGGAAGAGTATGAGTCTGATGAGGATACTGAGGAACTTAACGAGGGGGAAATTAAAGTATTTATCGGCAACCATGTGCGTCAGCGAATCCGCCAACATTGGTGGAATGCTCTATCATCAAGGTAATCTGCAAGTCAGTGAGTTACAAACTCCTTAATGTCTGTTTGCCCAAATTTTGGAACATGCAGGGGATCATAATCTCATTGATCTTGGACTTAATTACGTTTTTCTCAGAGTTCAACATCAAGACGATTTTAATAAAGCTTTGCATGGGGGTCCTTGGTTTATAGCTGGACATTATTTAACAGTACGTATATGGTGTCCAAAGTTCTGACCCTCCTATGCAAAGATAACGGAAGCTGCGATCTGGATCAGATTGCCTGAAATCCCTATCGAGTATTTCGATAAGGAGGCACTGTTCGAGATTGCCACCTACCAAGGCAAACCCCTAGTTTGGACACATTTCAGTAGGATTTTTGGGGTTCCTTTATTGCCTCATCAATCTATCTATGCTCGTATTATGTTATGGCTTTCTGGTGCAAGATTGAAAGCTCAACTTGATTGCTTATGAGGTGTTTTACCTTTTTTCCTTCTTTGAGAATTATGAATTGACAGGAATAAAGCTCGTTTTGAGGATATCAAGTGTTGAAGTTGTTATTTTCAAAGTCCTAAAGTGGTTGTTTGAGGTAAACTCTCTTATTATGTCTATGAAAAATGCATCTTTTTCTGATAAATTATCGTTGGATATTTTAGGGATTGGGGTTTCTTCTCTTCCGATTTCGCCTCAGATTTTAGTTAAATGGTTAAAACCAAAATCTGGTTTTAAGCTTAACACTGATGGTGCTTCATCGGGTAATCCTGGCCTTAGTGGTGGTGGTGGTATTGTAAGGGATTGTGGTTGCATTCTCTTTTTTCTATAGCGTTCTTTCGAATAACTCGGCTGAAACTTGGGTTTTACTGGGTGGTTTAAAGCTATGCACATTAATGAATTTTAAGTCTTTAATCATTGAGGTTGATTCTCAGATCATTGTGGACTGCTTGGCTAAGGAAAGATGCCTCCTTGGATTCTTACTTCTAAATGGATTGAGATTTGTAAATTTTTTATGAGCTTAATCCTATGATCTGTCATGTATTTAGAGAAGGAAATGCGGTTGCAGATGCACTTGCCAAGCTTGCTTGTTCAGTTCATACGGATCAGATATTTTGTTCATTGCATCGATATTCCAAACAACATTGATGGAGAATCACAACGATGGTTTAATGGTGTTTCTTCTTCACTCTTCTTCATCCCCACTTGATGGTCAAATCCCACTCTCCCACACTTTAATCCAAAACAACTAGGTTTGCTAGAGATAGGATTTAGGATTGCTAAAGGTGATTACATAACCCCTAATCTCTAATTAAGTCACAAATTCGGTTGATTTATATAATTACAGTTTAAACCCTCAAACTACTCATAATAACTATTTTACGCCAAGTTCTCAAAAATATTAAATTAAATGGACAGATTTCATCCTTTCGAAACCAACTAACAATTTTAACTATTGTAATGGATGTTTTTGTAAGGAAGTCACCAAGTGTGATATTACTGATCGACGGGAACCTAAATCAACGAGTGACCGTATCCCGTCTCTAGAAGAACTAACGAGTCAAACTAGTGGACCGTCTAACACCAGTCGAACCAAGCTAAGGAACATAGTGGGTCAAGGTGTTAGAGATTCTCCAATCCTAGGGCTCTAATTGAGATTATGACTAAACCTTTTGCAGGCTGCCTACGTACCCAAATAGGGATCAAGTCGGACGTAGTTCAAGGTTTGGCAATTTTGGCAGAGGTCTACCTCTATATGATTTCTCCTCTCCCTTTTTCATCATCCTTTTTTCGTCATCCTTTTTTCATCATCCTCTTGAATGAGGGAAGTGAGCCAGTATTTATAGCTTTTTGAAGAGAGTTAACTATGGTTACAATTTCTAACCACAATTTCTGATGGTGGTTAAAACGTTCACCTAGGTTAGTACGTATCATCTACTCCAGTTTCTTAGGTGGACCAATTATGAGTCATTTGGATAATTATAGGTTAGCCACTGAGAAACCGTGACACGACCTATAACCCAATAAGGCCAAGTGGTGGTGAGACTTACGACCCTCGATATGGGCGTTGGCTATCAGTAGATATTCGTGGTCATGAAAGATGCTTAGCCTTGGCATCGTTGAGACTATCTAGTCACGGCGCCATCGAGGCTACTAGTCTTAGTACTTTCGAGGTCCTCAAACCTTAGTACTTTCAAGACTGTATGACATTCTACGTCATCGAGCGTTACTCTAGACGGAGGCGTTCCTTCTACATCGTCGAGGTTCCCTCTAGACAGAAGTAGTATCACCTTCTATGTCTTAAAGCTTCGCTGTAGACGGAGGTAGTATCACCTTCTATGTCTTAGAGCTTTGCTCTAGACGGAGGTAGTATCTCCTTCTATGTCTTAGAGCTTCACTCTAGACAGAGGTAGTATCATCTTCTACGTCTTAAAGCTTCGCTCTAGACGGAGGTAGTATCACATTCTACGTCTTAGAGCTTCGCTCTAGACGGAGGTAGTATCTCCTTCTATGTCTTAGAGATTCGCTCTAGACAGAGGTAGTATCATCTTCTACGTCTTAGAGCTTCGCTCTAAACGGAGGTAGTATCACCTTCTACGTCATCGAGCATCGCTATAGACGGAGGATATCGCCTACGACGTCGTCGAGCATCGCTCTAAACGGAGGTAGTAATACCTTCAACGTCGTCGAGCATCGCTCTAGACTGAGGTAGCATTGCCTTCAACGTCGTCGAGCATCACTCTAGACGAAGGTAGTATCGCCTTCAACGTCATCGAGCATCGCTCTAGACGGAGATAGTATCGCCTTCAACGTTGTCGAGCCTCACTCTAGACGGAGGTAGTATCGCCTTCAACGTCGTTGAGCATCACTTTAGACAGAGGTAGTATCACCTTCAACGTCGTCCAACCTCGCTCTAGACGGAGGTAGTATCGCCTTCAAAGTCGTTGAGCATTGCTCTAGATGGTGGTAGTATCGCCTTCAATGTCGTTAAGCATCGCTTTAGACGGAGGTAGTATCACCTTCAACGTCATCGAGCCTCGCTCTAGACGGAGGTAGTATTGCCTTCAACGTCGTCGAGCATCGCTCTAGACGGAGGTATGTATTGCCTTCAACGTCGCCGAGCCTCGCTCTAGACGAAGGTATCATCAACGTCTTACATCATCCAGGGCAGTCATTTTCCTTCAGGTGTAAATTCATATCGATGTGTCGACGTCTTACATCATCCAGGGCTGTCATTCCCCTTTGAGTGTAAATTCATACCGACGTGTTCACCGAGACGCATATCTTTGGTAAACGTGAGGCGCACCTCTAAGACTCTCTAGAACTCAAAGGGTTGTCCCATCATAGGTGGGCACCCTCGAGTATGACTTGAGAGGATGTCCCATCACAAGTGAAACTCTCAAGAATCCGAGGGGTTGTCCCATCACAGGTGGGAACCCTCGAATACGACTTGAGAAGTATTTCTGCATCAACATCCTGCTCTAAAGGGGTCTCGCATCCAATTGCGGAGTACCTGTTTATATTAGCATCATTGTATATTCATTGTTGTGTTGATCATCCTGTGATTTATGTACCACACTACCTTCTCCCTATATCTATATCTTGGTCGTATATTCCTTAAACCAGTTCCTCGAACCGACCGGGGTTCTTCCTTAGAAAGTTTCCGAGAGTTATACCCATAAGTATAAGTGGAGATCTTGTTACGTGTTGGTCCTATGTCCGTGACATGGCTAATGAACAGTGCCTCATCGTGTCAAGTCGACAGCCCGATCCGTTGTACACTCCTACCTAATATACCATTTTCAATTGGACACATTAATGGAATGCCTAAAGCCTGTGGTAGTAAACTAGTAAGGATGTACAATCGAGTCGCACGTGCCAGCCCAGCATGAAAAAAGTTGTACCGCACATGCTTTGTGCCGAACACGGCATGGCCCGATTATTTATCAGACTCCCGACTCAACTCGAGACATGAATATTATCGTGTCAGGCCGAGCTTCATGCCTAAAAGAAAATATGGGATCTATTTTTGTCGTGCTGGGTTGTGCCTAGAACTTGCCGTGCCATGTCACGGACCTAGGAACCCAGGCACAATACAGCACAGGACTGTGTTCGTGCCCGAGCATGGCGCACAACATGTGTCGTGCCGTGCCATGCCCAGCCGGCCCGCTTGTACATTAGTAATAGCCTTTTAAATAGTGCAGGGCCATGCCTACACCATTGTTGCAGTACATATAAGACGACGAAAAAGTGTATAAAAACAAGAGTTGAGTGTGTTACGCATAGTAAACAATGAAGAAAATGTTCGTTACTGTTACATTGAAATGAACAACGGCAAGTAAAGGCCGGCAACTCTTTCTCGCGCTCTCCGTTCTCACTCTCCGACCACTTTCTTTTCACAGCTCATCTCTCTAACACAAAAAAAGGAAAAAAGAAACAACGTGGTAGTGTTCATAAGCAACATTAATAAGAAGAAAAAAGAAAAGCTCAAAACCTTAGTTATATATAGAGAGAGGTTCAATAAACTAAGAAAAGAAAAATGCTTAGAATCTTTTTTAGTTTCCCAGTGTACAGGCGATCCCACAAAGCATCAACTTTCATTCTGGTACTACTCTTATTTGTTCTTTTCATGTTCTTTCTCATTTTTCTCTTCTCTCTCACACGCACCCCTCCGGTACTACTCTCATTTGTTCCTTTCATGTTCATTCTCATTTTTCTCTTCCTTCTTTCTCTCACACACCCCTCCTGAAAGCTTTCTTCCTTCCTGGCCACTGATGACCATTCTCTATGGGGTTTTCATGTGAGGATGATTATGTAAGATTTTTCATGTGTGTTGTGTAGTGGGGTTTGGTTATTGTTGTTCTGTTTTATATGCCTATATGTATTTGTTGGTCTGGAAATCCAATTCCGACCTGGTTTTCGGTCGGCTCATGGTTTCTTATTCTCGGTCTTGGGGACGAAGCGTGCGCGGGCGTGCCAAAATTTTTGCAAGTTCACCTGTAAGACAGGTTAAGTGAGTCAAACTGCGTAATTTGATGGTTAAAGTAAATCGATCGATGTGTGACCGATTGTAAGTCAGACGATTGTAAGGTTCCCGATCTCAGAAGACCGATGACTGATCCAAAGAATCTGATTTTACGCGATCAATGACACTTTTTATATTAAAAACAGGTAGAAACGGGACGTCAATACACAAGTTAGAAAGATAAACTCTCTAATTTGAAAAGACGAAGTAACAATAACAAAAAAAATACAAAAATCTCTTGCCGTTCCTTAGGCTCTGAACGCGGGCCATGACTAAACTACTCCACGTTGCACGAGTCAGCAAAGAAGGGACTAACAAGAGGGTCTCCGTGAATCTCCAACTAGGATTCCATCTTGACCGACTGGAGGGATCTTCTGCAAGAAACTTAGTTCAAAGCGAGAAGTAGGTGTAGTAGGATCTTTGCAGGAGCTAACAGTTAACTGGCGATCGCTAGGGATCTTAGACTAGGCTAGACTACTGATAATCTAAATCTGAGAAGCTATGGAGCTTTGTAATTGATTTGTTGTTGATGCTGTGGAGAGCTTTCTCGTTTCGGCTGGTCTCTCTTTTATAGCCCATTATGACAACCATTTGACGATTTGTGGATAGTGAGTGGTTTATTACTCTTGATTTGTTAACACCTGGCCCACTATCCTAAATTATGTTTCCTTGCTTCTAAGTACATGCCTTTCTTCTTTGAATTGAAACTTTCTCCTCCTGCCACATGTAAGTTTCTTTGAATTGAAACTTTCTCCTCCTGTCACATATAAGTAGTTGTAGAAACTATTTTTGCAACTTTCAAAAGGCATGCCACGTGTCACCTTCATAATGTTCCATGTGAGAGTGGTCATAATAACTACCACCTCCATGTCTCTACATTGAGATGTGTAATGATGGGTAGTTATCATGACCACATTGAAGCTTCCATGTGAGCATACCATGTGTCGTCTTCATGATATGCCATATGACAAAATCTGATCCATTGATAACTATTTGTGAAATATGGCCTAAACAGTATTCATTGAAATTCTTTTACAGAATACGAAAGAAAGCAAAGTTCCACTGATTGAGGAAACTAGAGAGAGGGGTTGTGATGATGGTACGGTTGTGCGTGGTCACCGGCAGGAGCCCCATGTCGTGTTCAAGCCAATAGAGCACCCTACATAGCCATCTTACGAATACCGGCCGGTAAAATGCCCAATGTCGGACTCGCAGTTCTCAATGTAATAATGTTTCTTATAGATGCCAAGTTTTTTTTTTTTTAATTTGCTTTCACTTTTCCATTTTCATTAGCATGACTCTATTTAATGTCGAAGAAGTAAATAGTAACAAGATAGCCGAAGGTTTCTTATAAATTTCCGTAGCTCTAATCATGTTCCCCAACTTATGTAGGTGACAACGTTAGATTTGTATTAGTTACTGATCTCAGTACATTAATCTGTTATAGTTTTCACTACTTATAGTGCCACATATAGTAGTGTTATTACCTTAAATCGTAAAGATTCTGGGCTCACATTGAATTTCTTAAGGTAAGGTCATCATACCTAAATTATTTTAGTAGTTTGTTTCAGCTTTCTTCATTGGGAGTATCCAATGACGGTTGTTGTCGAGTTATTACCCTGTGAGAAGCAAGTCATTAGGTTCTCAAATTGGTGACGGGAAATGAATGAAATATAGCCGCTATGGAACAAATAGTTTCATATTAAACATAAGCAATTCACAAGGTAATTGCTTCTACATGTGGAGAGCATTTCCGTTTGGTCTACCAGCCTAGACGATTTGCTACACCTCGTGTTGAAATGCTTGTACCCTGCACTGAAATGCCAAGCAGAGTACAAGCATTTTAACACGGATGCAGCAAATTTTTCGGACAAAATTTCAAAGAAAATGCTCTCATCCATTAGTAGAGATGGAAACGGGGCGGGTTCAAGGTGGGTTTTGACTAATTCGAATCCGCCCCTAAAGGATTCCCCCTAATACTAAATCCTATTGGGGCGATAGTGGGGTGGGGCGGGTTTGACCCAGTTAAAGAGTTTTTTAAAAGTTAATATTTTATTAATTTAAATCTTTAATATTTTAAATATATTTATTTTTAATATATAGATTTATACATAAAATACATATTTAAAACATAGGTAAATAACAACGGAGAAGAATCGGGACAAGATCGGGGCGGGTTCAGGGCAAGTTGAGCCAAACCCTAACCTTTAGGGGCGGGGCGGGACGGGTTACCCGTTTGACCCAACCCGTTTCCATCCCTATCCATGAGGGGTAGGGTTGATTCATTTGCTGAGAGCATTTCGTCTGGTCCATGATGCTGGACCAGAGACTGGAGCGCGCTTGTATCTCGTGCTGTAACGCATAGAGTACAAGCATTACAGAATGGGATACAAGCATTACAGCATGCAGTCCAGCCAATAGTCCAACTTCAAGAAAAACTTAATACAATAACCTTTTAGGAAGTTTCCTCGCACCATCATCTTCTACACTAACTACTACTTCAAAGCAACCGCGTTGACAAATAACACGCTCAAGTTCCCGCAATACAAAACCAAACTATCACGGATTGCTATATATAAAACCTCTCTCCCCTTCCTCTTCATCACAAACCCCAGTCTTTAATTCTCAAAATCTTGAAATCATGGCTGAATCCAAACAATCCCACTTGAACGGAGCTTACTACGGTCCATCCATCCCTCCTCCGCAATCCTACCACAGGCCGAGCCGAGGCAGTTCCGGTTGCGGTTGCTGCGGTTGCCTCCTAGGCTGCCTCTGCAAGATCATTGCCACCGTCCTCATCACCATCGGCATCGCCATCCTCGTCCTATGGCTCATCTTCCGCCCCAACAAGGTCAACTTCCATGTCGTCGATGCCTCCCTTACCCAATTCAATCTCACCAACAACAACGTCCTACGTTACAACCTTGTACTCAACATGACCGTGAGGAACCCCAACAAGCGAGTTGGTATTTACTACGATAGTATCGAAGCTAGAGCTTACTACGAAGACCAGATGTTCGATACCGAAGGCTTGACACCTTTCTATCAAGGCCATAAGACGACTAACATGCTCAACCCAGTCTTCCAAGGCGAAGTCCCTATTGCTCTTGGGGCTTCAGAGCTTGCGAATTTCAATAACGATAAGAACGGTGGATTCTTCAACATCGATGTTAAGCTTTACTTGAGGGTTAGATTCAAGGTTGGAGCGTTCAAGACTGGTCGGTTTAAGCCCAAGATCGATTGCGAATTGAAGGTTCCTTTGGCTTCTAATCGTCGCTCCGTCGGTGCATTCGGTACGACCAAGTGCGACATCGATTTCTGATCAATTTTGGCTTATATTTTCTTTCTTCTTATTCTTTGGGTTTAGTTGGACACATTTGATCTTTTTTCAGGTTTTATTTAGTTGGTTTTTGTCATTGCTTGTAGTATGCACATTCGTGTACATATATTCATATTTGTATGAATAATAATAAAAGTATTGATCATCAAGGCGTGGTCTGAGTCCTTCTGATGACGATGACTTACATAAGCTCTTTCGTCAGCTTGATTCGGTCAAGAATCTTCGTCATTGCTCGTACGAACTCAAAAAAGACAAGGATCTTAAGTCATTGCAGTGAGGTTTAAGAAACGATTTTTTTTCTTAATATTTCGGCGGGTCAATGACGGCTCCTAATATGGTATAACTGTAATTGGGTATTTGGGTTGCGGATTTTGAAAAATATGAAACTTTTTCCCTACAAGGTTACGATTACAATTATTAAACCCTCTGAAGATGGCATTTCATAATTTGTAAGATAACCCATAAACCTTTCTGCTATTACAAACAACTCGCATAGGCAAAGTTGTTGATTATTGTTAACGTCATTATACCCACTTGCTGCAGGTCGTTTTCTCTTTCTTCTTTGTGGTTTCTCCTTTGGGGTTGATGCAAGGTTTAAAGGCTCAGGACGGCCCCAGTCCAGACCGACAGTACCGTCCAGTCTGGAGCCGGTACAAAAAAAGAATCGACTTGTAAAATTTTAAATTAAAAAAATTTGGATCGGTTAGGCCAATCGTTGGACTGGTGGTACCGGTCGTTACCGGACCGGTTCAGATCGATACGATCTCGACCGTCTAAATCAAAATTTGAAAAAAAAAATAAACAAAAACAAAATCCGGACCAATTGTACTGTCCGGTCTAGATCAGGATCGTTTAAACCGGTCCAGCCCAAAAGTGATTGCATGTGCCCATCACCTAGTATATATATATATGGGCATTTAGCGAAAAACAAATACACAAGTCTTCTCATTTAACAAAAACATTGTTTTAAATTTAATGTCAAAAACATCAATGAATTAGACATTATAACAAAAATACCCTTCATTAATAAATTTTTTTCTAGCCCATATCCCTCCCATCATCGAACTATGTTTTTCCCTCTTTTTTTTCAAATCAAACCTTATTTCACCTTCTTTATAGACAAAAAATGCAAACCGCTCGCCGGCGAATCTTGATTCTTCAGCCACGCTACCCCGTCGCACATCACAACTCTACCTCTGCCGCACACCTCCCCGCACCACCTGTTGCACCAGCCACCGCTGCTAATGCTTTCCCCTCTTCAGCCACGCTCTCTTTTCTTCTATTCTCCGGCAGCTCTCGTCGCGTGCACCACTTCGATTGCTACCCCTTCTTCTTCTTCTTCTTCTTCACCTCCAGCTCCACCTGAAACCCACCAAACCCCAGTCTCATCAAATTTCATGCATGTTTATGTGGATTGTTGAAAATGAGTTCAAATGTATGAAATATTATGGATTTCCTTGAAGAATGTATAAAATTTGATGTTTATAACTGAGAAGAATGTATAAAATTTTGTGTTTATAGCTGGATTTCCTTAAAATCATCCAGGGAAAAATAGAGTTGATGATTACAACCTACTAGAATTCCTTGCAATCATCCAAGGAAAAACAGAGTGGATGATTCTGACTTGCTGGATTTCCTTGAAATCATCTGAGGAAAAACAAAGTAGATGCTTACGACTTATTGGAATCCATTGAAATCATCTGGGGAAAATTAGAGTGGATGATTTTGACTAGATGAAATCCATTCAAATCATCCGAGGAAAAAAAAGTTGATGATTCTGACTTGTTGAAATCATCCGGGGAAAAACAGAGCGAATGATTCTAACTTATTAGAATCCATTCAAATCATCCGAGGAATTACATAGTGGATGATTTATCCTCCTGGATTCCTTAAAAGCATCCGAGAGAAAATATCCTCAATCAAAACCATTCAATCATCATACATTTTAAACCATTCAAAAAATTATCCTCAAAACTTAAAAAGAACCATCATATAGATTTTTAACAAAATACAAGCATTGAAAAGTTCTACAAGCATTAATATTAGTTTTTTTTCCAAACTAGTAAGTACTCAAACCATTATACAAATTGTTGGCAAAGTGATCAAGCAAGTATAAAAATGCACTTTCAACGCATTTCAAATCCCTTCTTTGTGACCTAAGTCCACTTCTTCGACGATATGTATTTTGAATTCCCTTTTGGATTTCATGCCTTGGGGGAGGAGCTTCATGTATCATAGTTGTAGATGAAGGATCTATATTCAGCTCCATGTCTTTATCCCTGATAACATTACTATTTTCAGTCATATGTTTGCTCCTTGCTTTCTTGGACGGTTTGTCCACATCTACGACCACCTCTTTTCTTTGTTTGCTCCTTGCTTTCTTGGACAGTCGTCCACATCTACGACCACCTCTTTTCTTTGTTTGCTCCATATAGACTGAAGAATGCTCAACTAATGAAGTCGTAGCCATTGTTGATCCTGCAACTAAAGCAACATGGTTTCAAGGATCGGCCGATCCAGATTGGGATCGGTCAGGACCGATCCGATCCCAAGCGACGATCCAACTTATTGTATCAAGTGGCTTTGGATCGGACCGATCCAACCGATACCGATATGGATCGGCCGATCCGGTCCGATCCAGTCCAATCCAATTTTTATTTTTCAAAGGATGATCCTTGGATTGTACTAGGATCGGGATCGGCCCGGACCAATCCGATCCAAGATCCCGAGAATAAAAACCTTGTAAAACAGTAATGATATTGATTGCTTCTATAATGTCCCTTCCTTTATCATCTTCATTGTTGATAAATGGATGCAACGTTAGAAGTAAACGACTAAGCGTAATCCTAGATATACAATTGTAGAGAGAGAAGGGGAAGGAAATACGAACCAGAGAAGAGAAGAAAAGAGAGAAGGAAGAAGAGGGGAAAGCAGCAATAGTGGAGGCGGCGGGCACAATAGGGGGTGCGGGGAGGAGAGTGGCAGGGGCAGAGCAGCCATGTGCGTCGAGGTAGCGTGGCTGGAGAAGCAAGATTCGCCGGCGAGTGGTTTGCGTTTTTTGTCTGTGAAGAAGGTGAAATGGGATTTGATTTGAAGAAAAAGTGGGAAAAACATAAGTCGATGATGTGGGAGATATGGGCTAGAAAAAAGTTTATTAATGAAGGATATTTTTGATATAATGTCTAATTCATTGATGTTTTTGACTTTAAGTTTAAAACAATCATGTTTTTGTTAAATGAGAAGACTTGTGTATTTTTTTTTTGCTAAAACGCCTTGTATTTATTAAGTATTGCAAAGAAAAATATAAGGTAACTGGATTTTTATAGAGATAATTACACTTTCACCCCTGAGGTTTCTGACAAAAACACTATCACTTGCGAGGTTCCAGTAATCACACTCTCACCCCCTCTGCTTGGTCCAAATGCCCCTACTGTTAGTTACCGTTTGACATTAAAGGAATGCGTTTACATTAGAGCAATAGTTGTTTTTGCAGACCATTTTACCCTTACACTTATAGAAAGACTAAAAGACCCTTTATTATAAGTTTTTGATGGCCGATTTTACCCTTTTATTGTTTCACCTGTTTATAATGCACATACTTTACCATTCTTCTTCCATGTCACTGGTGTCACGAAAACGAGAGAGGAGGAGAAATAAAACAATCTTATTCGTTTGGTCAAGAGGTAAGCTAAATTTTTCAATTGTTTTTATCTCAAGCTCGAAATACTACATTTGGGATTTAAATTTACAATCTAAAAAAAATATCAAATGTTCAAATTCCATTTTACCTCATCTTGAAATACTTTGTTCACTATTTTCTATCTAAATTATGAAAATGTTCAAATTTTAATAATTTAAAATTTCAAACTTTTATTGTAATGGTTTTTCTAATGTATATTGATTATCTTAATTGTTTCTTTTTAATTGTAGATTATCTAACCTATAGCATCATGTACCAATAGTTTCCAAAATGAGTTGAAATACAAAAACATACTCTGTAAATGTCATCAAAAGGCCGTGATTAAAATTCTAGAGTCTGAACGCAATTCGAATCAATTGTTCTATACATGTCCTATGAAATTTATACGTGTATTTTGTTTCGTTTATAATTTTAATGCTTTGAATTAATTTAATGATAATGTATGTCACAAGTTCATTCTATTTATAGGAGATTAACTTAAAGAAGGTATACAACTTCTTTAAATGGTGTACTCCTACACAAGTGTCACATCCCAAAACCTTAGAGATCTCAATGGAGTCTCTATAGGTTTCGAAATATGACTCTCACCCCATTCCACTTGGGAATGGTAGTCAATACAATGCCAAACCATAGAATTAATTAAGATAACTATAAAATAAAGTTCTGAAAAATAATATCATTAAAATAATATCCAATCATAACAGCGGAAATATAATAAAATTCTTTAAGTCTCATTAAGAATATAAAACCAACTAATCCTATTACAAATTTGATTTATATCATCAAACAACATTCTAATTAAAATTAAGGTCTTCATTATCTTCTTGTCATCCATCTTGATCATCATAGTCTTGCTGTCCACCATCTATAGATCTTGAAATATGGTTTCTCGAAACCGTAAGCTACACTATCACGCCCCAAATCCCATGGCACGAATCCCAATGAGGGATAACACGGATCTCGAGGTGAGACCTTCGGGATCCACGCATGGACCGCGAATTGCTACCAAATTACAAGCAAAATAAAAATAATAACTACCTTTATTTAATAATGATCAGAGTGCGGAAGTCTAAACCAAACAATAGAGTCTAACTGAAACAATTAGAAGAAAATAAATGATCTTAGGCTTCAGCTGAGCCAAGATCTACAAGGTCTAAATAAAAATCCCAACAAGTTCCTCAACACAAATCAAGTTTGTTATGACCATAGCTCCCTCGGAATACAAATCCAAAAGAACAACAAATAATATCTAAACCAGACATTAGCAGCATCAACAGCAATACTGTAACATCTTGAATAATTCCTAAAAACTATAACTTGAGACCTTAGGGTAAAATAGTAATTTAGTAAATTGGTAATTTAATTTCACTAATAAACTAGGA
>JAUPMG010301286.1:0-16832 GCA_031762675.1 Pachysandra terminalis | reverse complement strand
CACAGAAAATGCATTAATCCATACAATTAAGCACAACTAAATAGACTAATATGCATAAGTAAGAGGCATAAAAATACCAACTATTAGACACTTATCATTACTTATATTTTACTAGAACGTTATTAGAACTTCTGCCCATGTTTGATTTCTGTTATCCACTTCCGTAGAAATACGGGATGAAGGTTGTGGAACAAATCAGAAAATCTCAAAAATTGTGAATTTCTAGTTTGAGTCGTGACAAAGATGGTATCAAAGCATAAGTTCTTCTAAGACCTAAGTAACTAGGTTAGGATGTTCATAGGACTTTAGGTTAGGATCTTGTTGGTTGACCCTAAGTTTAGGACTTACAGGGTTAAGGGAATTTGATATCTATAGGATGTGAGTTTGTGAGGAGCGATGTGTGTTGTTTGTGTGTCCTAACTAGTGACTCCGGATGGATAATTGGGGACAAGAACTACAACTGTTTCTGAGAGTCCTAAGGTAGAAGCTACTAGGATGAAGTCTTTGTTAAGCACTGGATTTTCACGTTATTAAAGGATGTGATGATCTAAGGCTTATGTTTGTCGATTGAAATTATTTAAAGCACTTAGAACTCTAATACTAACAAAATTTCAAATTTTAAGGTCAATGTAGTTGCAAATGCATTAGACTGAGAAATTTGAGAATTTTGTAGGAATTAGATTCTATATGAAGAAAGAGGATAATAATATGAAATTATTTAATCACCTCATTTTATTATGTCTATAGCATTTTATATAATCACACTAAGTTGCTACTTGAATCAAAGTCTGAAGAAGTCACTATTCGTGCCAGATCAGGACCGAGAACCATAATCTGATGAATCTTCGTGTTCGTCTAATCAATCTTTAAATCTTTTCTTGGATGGTTTGATGTGAGATTTGATTTCTTGTGTTTCAATTAACAGTGTGACTTTAGATCTTTATCTTTGCTCTTCTTGGTGATCTCCTCTTATCGAGGGCACACCTTTAGATAGTATAATTACTTTTAGTTATAGGATTTACTTATCGCAGTGTAATGACTTTATTTTTCCTGCTGGTCATATGTGTGTTTATTGGGTAACTTGTACTGGCCCCTCCCTTCCATTGTAATCAAACAACATGTTTCCTCTATAACTTTAAACAGATAATATTGATTTCAAATTTTAATTTTCGAGAAACTTTCAGTTTCTCCAGAACCTTTCCGGCTGTGGCAAGGCTAGCGATGCCATTCCTTCCTTAACCATCGTGCCTCCACCTTCTTCTTCTCCTGAGAAATTTCGTCAGAAAACACCGAACAATTAAATTAGAAACCTCATTTAATAGATCACTTAGTTTAGTTTCAAGGCTTGTATATGGTGGAAGTCTGTAATAGAAATCAAACCCGTCAGCTCGTGGATAGAATTCAAGGAAGCCTTTTACCAGGAGTACGTTCCCCAAGACAATCAGAAGAGAAAAGGAACTTGAGTTCATGAAGCTAGAGCAAGAAAGCATAACAGTAATGGAGTACGCAGTTAAATTCACAGAAATATCACGGGTTGCCAAGTATGCAGTGGACTAAGAGGAGAAGAAAGCTTTTTGGTTCAAGAGTGGACTGAGGTTGATTATCAGGAGCCGACTGGTTGTGAGAGAATTTGAGAAATATCACGAGGTCGTGGACTATGCAATAAAGGTAAAGAAGAACATACGAGAATTTCATGAAGCTCAAGATTGGAAGAATGAAAAGAAATCCAGAAACTACCAAGCTGAGTTGCAAAAAAGATAAAAGACAAAGGAATCAGAGGAAGTCCCACTCTTTTCCAAATGAAAAGTGCTACAACTGTAGAAGGTATGGACACCATCGGCAAACTTCATTACAAGGGAAGCAACAGAGCGTACCCAAACTTCAATTGCCAGCAGAATTAGAAGCCAGCACAACAACATCAACAAGGCGAAGTGATCGACGGTTCAATCTGAACTGGGCAAGAGTGTGACTTTTCAGAATATTCAAGGTAAGTATCCTTAATTTTTCCGGTTAGGTAGGTGAATTTCAAGGACGAAATTCTTTTAAGAACGGTAGGCTATAACAACCTGAATAAACCATAAAATATTAATTTGAAAACTTAAGGGTAAAATAGTAATTTGAGAAATTGTAACTTAATTTCACTAACTAATTAGGATTAAGAACACCTAAAATTTATTAATTTCATAACACACTATAGATTTCCTTAAATAATTAAAACTGATTAGGTTAGCCAGATTTAAATTAAGAAACAAAATAGGTCAGATAACCCAATTCAGTAATTAAATAAGAAATATAATGTTTTGCCGGTTTTAATCTTTTATTTATGCATGTTTATGTTTTAAAAACTTGTGATGTACCATTTCTTTGTTTTGATCGCCGATCGGATTGGAGCCGTCCATGCGATCGTGTTCATGATGATCGTTTGGTCCTAGTGCTTTATATAGTAGTTTGTCCTTTATGTTTGAGCTAATGGAAAAATTATAATTTGAATTGATGGATATAGGTGTATGGCTAGGATTGTAGTTATTATGATTGTGTGGTTAGGGTGGTTGTGGTTGTAAGGTTGAGATGAAAGTAGTTATCTTTGAAAGGCTCGGATTGTGCCACATGGCTTGCTTGAGAAAACATGAGAAAGAATCTCATGTCCATTTCATTTGAGTTTAGTTTTCATTTGAGTTCATTTCATTTGGGTTTAGTTTCATTTGTGTTCATTTCATTTGAGTTTTTAGTTCTCTGGCTTGAGATTTGGAGAAAGAATGAGAGAAAGGTATTTTAGGCTTTGTTTTATTTTGGTTTGGAGCTTTGGAGCTCTGGAGGAAGAAGAGAAGGCTTATGTGGGATGGAAATGGTGAATTATTGCTTGCTTGATTAAGTTAAGTACTAAATTCATGAATTTAATTAGGTTAAATCTTAGATTTCTATACTTTGCCATATTCTTCAAGTTCTTGCAAGAGTTTTGATGATCAATGAATGGATTAATGCTAGAGTTTTGATTTGATATTGTATTCATGAATCTAATTAGATTAATCTTAGTTGTTCTTTACATTTTTATATATTTCATGCTTAGGTTTGCTAACTTATAATTTGTTGATGTGTTTTTCTGCTTGAAAATGACATATGTTAACGTCTATGCTTTTGTGAATTGAGAAAACTTAGTTTGGAAGAAAACCCTCATGATTTTGGGTTGTTCGCGACGTTCCGCGGCCTGCTAGGTGCGCCGAACGGGTTGCCGAATACATTCTAGGCCGTAGGCGGATTGTGCGGTTCACCGAACAGGTTGCTGAGTTTGAACACCTCGCCGAGATGGCCGCCGAATAGGTTTCGGTGTGCCGAAGGGTGCACCTAGTTGACTTCGGTGTGCCGAAGGGTGCGCCGAAATGGTCACCAAAACTTAGTTCCCTGGTTTTATCACTGAGACATAGTTCAGTCCGCCGAGTTGGTCGCCGAGGTAGGCTTCGGTACGCCGAAGACTCCACCGAACCTGATAAATTGGACTTATATTGATATTTATTAATAAATACACATTTACATGGTTAGTAATCAAATTTCATGACATGTACACCGTAGTAGTATTTGTTTTGGAAACCTTCACACTATAACTTGAGTTAGAGAGATATTATGACAACATGGAACATGTAGAATATGCCCCATAGAAATCACAATCACTTGGCACGTAACCTAGGGTTCTCCCAATTCTTTCAAGTATGATGTCATATAAGTTCGGATGCGATCATTGTATATTATGCTTCCTTATGGACCCGATTTCACGGGATGATGAGATATTGATGTTAGAACTGGAATGGGCACTACACTTACAGTTAATGGCACATTTGATACTTTCATCATGAATACCTAGTTAGCCCTACACACTTGTTTTTCAGTGTTCCACTTCGTGTTCCTTGAATAATGCATTGTATCTGATATGAGATTGTGTTTGATACTCTGGATTGTGTGATTATTGCTTGAGTGGTGTATTGTATTCTATGTGAGATTGTGTTTGATACTCTGGATTGTGTGATTCTATGTGAGATTGTGTTTGATGCTTTGGATTGTGTGATTACACCCTTTACACTACTATTTGACTTTTTAGTTAGCGTGCACCTCTCCACTTGCATAGCATTGACTTGAGACCATTGTATGGTCAAGAGTGTGACCTTGTGTTCCAAGACCTCACGGTTGGGTCTTGTGATTGGAAACTAGAGAGCTTGGCTGGATTGAGTTGAGGGTTTAGCTAACCCAGTAGACTTTCTCTTTTCCCAAGGGCTCTGTGCCAAGGACAAGAAAAGATAAAAAGGACCTCTGTAGTTTAGTCAACTAGTCATGTTTTCTTGAGGGATACGCAAGTTGCTGCAAGTCTCGGTCTACGGACCACTGATAAAAAATAAGTGGGGGGATTGTGCCTCCTAGGTTGAAAACCCTTAAAACTGTGTTGTACACATAGAATATCCCTATTTCCATGGACCGTACACACGGGGGATGCATTCAGGTTACTGGGACATCCTGGGGCACATTCAAGTTACTGGGACACCCCGAAATAGAGGCTGGATTAGGAGGAAACAGGTTACATTGACACTCAGACAAATTTGCATTTACATTGCATTTGCTGATGCATTTGCATTTCATACTAGACTGCCTATTAGTCCAGATTTGCATGTACATTGCATTTACATTGCATTTGCTGATGCATTTGCATTTCTTGAACTTGGAATATTGTAAATGTTTAGACTCTAGGATTATACCTTATATATTCCTGAATTTATGTACTTATTGGCTAGTGTCGCTCATGCTTTTTAGCAACCAACATTTCAGGCTCGTTAGTCGTGGCGGCTGCTGAGGAGTTTGAGGTCTTCAGTTCATAGGGCTTGGTCGATGACAGACCGGGTTGGGTATAGCACTCTAATAACATGTTAACTTTAGTCTAGAGTTAGACATACTTTTCTTAGAATTTTTCAGATTCAGATGATGTAATAATAGTTACTTGGCGCAGAGCGCCTTGAACTGATACTCGGCGACAAAAACAGAAGGTCAGGGTTTAACCAGAGGCTCAGCGAACCGAGATGTCCATTAACGGCCCAAAAGACGTTCGGCGAAGCGTTTGGTGCACTGAGGAGGTCGCCGAACGTCACGAACCAGTCAAATCAAGGGTTTTTTCTCACCAAGTGAAAGTACAAACAAGGGGAACCATTATATATGCATTTATCAACCAAATCCAACATTTCATCCCAAAAACGTGATTCTTCATCAACATGCAATCAAGACATTTAAATCAATTTCCTTAACATTCAAGACTTGCATGAACTAGAAATAGAGGAAGTGATCCAAGAATCTAATTCAATCAATGACACAAACATGAAGGTATCTACTTACCTTAGCAAAATCACAAGAAAATAAGGTGAATCCCAAGCATGTACAGCCTTGTTCTCCTTCAAGCTTCAAGCAACAAAACCACCCAACCAAGAGAGACACATGAGATTCTCTCAAGTTCGAGACAAACAAAGAGACCCATGTCTCTAGTCTCAACACAAACCAATCTCAATACTTCATTACAAACCACTCTCATCTAGACCATTGGATTAATGAGTTGGTGGGAGTTGGTATTCCCACCACCAACTCTCACTTTCTCTCAATCTCAACCACACAAACAAACACAACCCATCTCAAACACACAAACAAACACAAATAATAGATTAAATCTTGTCCACACATCACAAGCCTTGATCTATATGATCCACACCACACATCCAAAGATTAAAACGGGCCACACTATGGTGTGTAACACCAAGGCCTGCTAAGAACAACACACTCGATCACGTGGTGGGATTAATCCCGATCAGCGTTCCAACCAAAGAAATTAATCATCACAAGGTCTAAAATGTAAATATGCATAAATCGGAAAGGTTTAGGCCGTTACATCATTTTATTTCCTATTTAACTGCTAAGTTAAGTTATCTGACCAACACTGCCTCCTAAGTTTATTTGGCTGACCTGACAAGTTCTAGTGACTTAAGAAATTTCTAGTGTGTCTTATAGGATTAAGGATTTTAAGAGTTCTAATCCTAATTAATAAATTAAATTAAATTACCGACTCATCAAATTATTATTTTACCCTAAGATTTCAATTTAAGATTTTTAGGGATTATTCAGGTTCTTACAAAGATGCACTTAACGGCTCTCTTGTCTAGCTTCCCTCTCTGGTGGGAAGGCACATAAACATAACCTGTAGATCCCCATGGCCTCATGTGGGTTATGTCAAGCACTCTTCTTGGCCATAATTAGTATGGTGTGCTAGGAACTGACTTCGTAGGGACACAGTTTAAGATGTAGGCCACAGTCATACGTGCATCTCCCCAAAAACTAATGTGTAGGGACGCATACGCCATCATCAACCTCAGCATGTCTAACAAAGTACGGTTCCTTCTCTCTGTTACACCATTCTGCTGAGGTGTGCTTGGGATTTTCAATAACATATGGATTCTATTTTCTCCACATAACTCTAGAAAGATATCAGATAAATACTCGCGTCCTTTATCGATAAGGAGACTTCTGCCACAAAGCATCTAAAGCAATCTAATGCTTATGAATTGTGGAAAATCAAGTACACATAATTGTATTGCGTGTAATCATCGATGAATGTAATGAAATAGGACTCTCCGTGGCGAGTCCTAACATTGATTGGTCCACATATGTCATAATGGACTAACTCTAAAGGAACGTTTGCTCTCAGTGCCTTACCAAATGGTTTCTTACATGGCTTACCGGCCAAACAATGCTCACAAACGGGTAACTGAACCTTGGCAAGCGGTCCTAGTAGACCTGCTTTAGCCAATCAGTACATCCTCTCTATCCCTATGCGGCCTAGTCTAACATGACATCTCAATGAATCAGAAATAATATCATCATCATGGGAAGTCAAATTAAAAACCAAATTTGAATAACTTGAATTATCAATATCAAGTTTAAACAACCCATCAGAAATAAATCCCCTCCCATATAAAACCGACTCTAAAGAAATGGATATGCAATCTCTACTAAAAATAACATAAAAATTTAGTCTGAGTATTTCTACTAGCTGTAGCAAATTACTTTGGACATGTCTCTCTTTCGTCTCAGCTTCCTCTTCACGGCGCTTGGTACCGTTGTTTGCCTTAGGTGCTTTCTCAGTTGTTTCCCCCTGTTGGGGCGCCTTACCTTGCCCTTGCGCTTGCGCCTAGATCTGGATGTCTTGCACTTCATCGGTTCGGATAAGAGCGGGTGGTGTTAGACCTTGTGGTTTGACGCTCTGCCTCAAACTCAAGATGATGCGACAAATCGTTGAACATTTTAATGTTCTCATTGTGCATCATGATGAGCCTCACGTGCTCCCACGAGTCAAGTAGGGATCTCATAACAGTAAGAATCTGCTGCTCATCTGTCAGGCAATTCCCGGCGGCTTTCAGATCTCACATCATAGATGACATCTTCCTAAGATGCTCAACCATGCTCACACTGAGAGTCATCTTGTAGGTCTTAAATCTCATCGTTAATGCACATAATCTAATAGCCAAGGTTCCAACGAACACGAGTCTCAATGCGTTCCAAATCTCAAGTGCAATGTCATAGGCCTCGAGTTTGCCAATAAGATCATTGTGCATACTACTTAACATAGTAAATCATGCACAACGGTCATTCTTGGCCCATGCCTAATAGGCCCACATTTCTCAACGATGCTAAGCAGTGGTCCCCTCCTCAGGATAAACTAGGCTATGTGATAAAGTCTCTAGAGCCCCGGACTCATAGTTCTGACAATCCTATGCCATATGTCATAGTTCTGACAATCCAACTTCTCATCCTTATTTAAGTCAGCTACTATTCTCTAAGTGGTAATATCACAACAATTAAAGTGCACATTTCTCTACATCTCATATGCACACACATTGTTCTTGCATCACTATCTAGGACTAAATAATAAAATTAATCTTTTATTTATCAGAACAAAAATACACTAGACCGTAGGTCGCAATGCATAATCATCACCAATACAATAAAATTTTAATATAACTTTTAATCCATAATGTGCGAAAAACCCTTCGAGGAAAATAACATAATTTCAACTAGGATATTATTTACATGTTAACCTCATATAATCATGCAAATAATCTAAATCATGATATTATTTACATATTAACATCATATAATCATGCAAATAAAAATAATTAAATCATGCTATTATTTACATGTTAACCTCATAGAATCATGCAAATAAAATTAACTCTAAACAAGATTATTTACATGCTAACCTCATATAACCATGCGAATAAAATAATCTATAATTCATGATATTACTTATATGTAAAGCTCAAATAATCATGTAAATAAAATAAACTCTAAATCATGATATTGTTCACATGTTAACTTCATATAATCATGCAAATAAACTAAATCATGATATTATTTACATGTTAACCTCATATAATCATGCAAACAAAATATTCTCTAAACATAATGTTATTTACATGTTAACCTTATATAATCATGCACATAAAATAAACTTTAAATCATGCTTTAAAACCCTACCATCAAAATTTAAAATAGACAAGAATTTCAAGATCTGATCTGGGTGCGCGCGGCAACCCAGCCCAGTAGGCGCGCAGGCAAGCTGCCCAGCAACAAGGACACGTGCGGCAGCCCCACAGCAAGGGGCGCGCATGCCTGGCAGTGCAGGCAAAGACGTGCGGCCCAGAACAACAGGCGCGCAGGCATAGACCCGCGGCCCACCGCAGCAGGCATGGGGCGTGTCCCAGTGTGGCAAGCGCGCAGGCAGCCCATCGCACAGGCCCATCACATGGGCAGCCCAACGCACTGGCAGTCTAGCACGCATGCCAACGCTCGGGCAGCCCCAGCGCGCAGGCCCCAAGGCATGGGCAACCCGGTGAACGGGCAACCTAGCGCAACTATGCGTGTGGGCAGCCTAGCCCGTGGCCCTAGCCCGCAGACCGTGAGCGGGAAGCCTGACTACAGGCTGCACGCGCACAAGCGCAGGAGCCCAGGGGTGCGTACGTGTGCAGGTGTGGATTTTTGCAGAAAAACAACAACTCAGTTGTTGATTTTAACGGGGTTTCTCGACATACCGCAATCAAACGAAGATGTATCGCAGTGGCTCTGATACCAATGAAGGTTGTAAATGATCCGGATCATGTACCACGATGCACATGAACCCGAATCTGCAGCGGAAGCTCTATCGAACTAGATAACATCCCATGTCAAAATATGTGATTACTAGAACCACATACAATGAATCCACACTCAATCAACCTAGGGCTTTGTATGGAACCCCAATAGAAAATCCATATCTCTGTAGGAAGAAGGGATGAAGAGAGGAGAGAGTTCACTATGGGTGGAATCCCAAAAACGTGAATAATAAAGTTTTGGTAGGGAAGAGGAGTCTTCTACGTATAGAAGACTCAACTCAACTCCACCTAGGACTCTATCTCCTAATCTCATTAAGAAAGAGTTATCCACATCCACACTTCTAATCAGATATGAACGTCCCATTAAGTGGGGACCCCGAGTCGGCCCAAACGAGTCAGGCCAACCGGGTCGACCCATATCTAAAATCCAACAATTAATAAACAAGATGAATTTTTACTACCAGTCATAACACAAATAAAACTATATGTTTAAATTGTACCTCACTAGCACTTTATATTGACGAATTATGTTGCCTTTTGAAATTGAGTATGACAACTATTGTTCATATTTTGAGTCATATCTCATTAAACTTCCATGATTGTCGCCACCTTCTTCTGATGTTTGTGACCCATCTAGTTCCACCTTTACTATTTACTTCTCTTTATTACTTTCAACTTGTATTTTGATTCCATCTTTCTTATTTGAATTCAATCGTGACACTATCATTAGTTAACCTGACTCGTAATGGTCCAAACCCAGCTCATGTTCCCTATTTGGTGGGTGAACATTTCTTCCAAAAAAAAAAAACTTGGTATGATTGCACCAACAGAGGTGATGTTTCCTCATGGAAAACCACCAAAGGCATAGCATCCACCTTGAAGGGCAGGTGTTTCCCTGATGGTGCTTCGCCCATGGCATTGGGCACCAAAGGCACATCTTGCCCATGGCTTCTCATGCCATATGTCCCACCCCATTCTTCACATATCAAGCATGCCCTACCCATCCCCTATTACCGCATCTCATGTCGTTTGTTTGGGCTAGGCCCCATGCAAGTAGATGCTATGTGCCCCATATAAGTTGTCTGCGCCCCATGCTGGCTATTGGGTTGTTCTATTGTGCACCCCATGCGAGCTCCTAAGCTGTGCTACTAATCCCCCATGCAAGCTAATGCTTAACACTACCTTGCACCCCATGTAAGTAGTTGGGTTGTGCTACCGTAGGCCCCATGCGGGCTGCAGCATGTCACTACTAGGGGTGCAACTCGGTTCGGTTTGGTTCGGGTTGACCTCAACCCAAGACCAAACTGAAATCTAACAATGCTAACCCAAAACCGAATTCTAAACTGAAAAGGTAACCCCATAAACCAAACCAAATTAAATTGTAATAACCTAAACCCAAAACAAACCGAATTGCTATTTCGGTTTGGTTTGGTTCGGGTTAGATTGAGTACCTGTATATAAAAATAAAAAAATTAAATTAAAAAACCCTAATCCCATACTCAATTCATTTCAGGGAATCCCACCCAAAGGTAGGAACTACCATAATAATTTCGTTTCAGGGAATGATACCCAAAGCTAGGATTAACCATTATTCATCCTTTCAGGGAATGATACCCAAAGGTAGGAAATACCATAACTCTTTCTTTCAGGGAATGATACCCAAAGGTAGGTGTAATAACCCGAACTAAAAATATTGGGTCATTGTGTAATTAACAAAAGAATAGGGATTAATTTAAAATTTTAGTAAATTAGCTACTATGTTTGACTTTGACTTGTTATGCTTGGTGGATTGTACTAAAGGAAACTAAATGCAACACACACAATCATAACTCTCATAAGTTATAATGTGTGGCTAGGATTTCGTAGGAACACTTAATCTATTTTAATGGCTAAGATTTAATAATGGAATAGTAATCTAATAAGGATTAAGTTGGATAAGGAGTAATGATTAGTACAATTATAACTAGGACACTTAATCTAAGGAATATAATTAAACTAATCTAATCTAAGGGCTGAGATTTAAGACATTATCCTACACTAATATTAACTCATAGACTAAGTTAAATTTGGTAGAAAATCTATATAAACATTAGAGTTGGATGTATGAACCAGAATTCATAAGAGAAGAGAGAGAGAGAGAGAGAGAGAGAGAGAGAGAGAGAGAGAAGAAAAGGTACAACAGCTCTACAACTTGGAGAAGCTTGGAGATTGAAGAAGTGCAGAAGTTTAGACTTTGAAGAGGAGGAAGAAGGTGTTCTACTCAACACCGTAAATAATTCGAAGTAAGTATTCAAATAAAACCTTATTTTCTATAAGAACAAGGTATATATTTCATATTCGTTGAGTATGACATAGCATAACTTACATGATTCTCTTTCTTTTACTTCTTTTTAAGAAAAAATTGATAAAAGTATAATTTTCTAGGTTTGAATACCGTGCCAAGATCGAGGTAAGTTAGCATGTTATTTGTGGCTTAAAATTATAGGTTTGGTTCGGAATTCAAATTTATTATGTGTGTTTTGATAAAAAAAAAATTGGTTAAAAAGGGACTTGAAATAAGACTTTCAGAGTATTTTGGGCAAATCCCGTGTGTTAGCAAACTATCGGTATACCAGTAGGGTGCCGACCACACTTCTGGGTTGCGTTGGCAGCCTATCGGTATACCAAAAGGTGTGCCGACCCTCCCCCCCCAACTTGAGTTTTTTGGTTTCTGGTTGAGGTGCCGAGGGAGGTTCAGTATACCAAATGGTATGCCGACCCTTTGAGAAAATAATTGTGTTACTGTCCAAGGTGCCGAGGATTTTCGGTATACAGAGAGCTATGCCAAAGCTCTCAGCGGCAGCCTAGAGGCCTGGTAGGGGTATACCGAATTTTTTGAAGTTGTTTCGATTGTTATGAAATTTTGCATGCATGTTTAGAAGACCTAATTGAGACTGTGTGTGATGTTAGAATTGAATTTTTATGAATATTTTGCATAATGGGCATATTGAGGAAGATGTTTTATGTTTGCCCAACAAGTGAAATTTTGATTCGGATTGTTTTCACTCCATAACTTATTATGATCATATTTTATAACTTAACTTATGTTTGCTTATGTACACAAAATTGGTTGTTTAGTTAATGTGCACAATTCACTTACACTACATATGCCTGTGGAACATGTTGACCTTTATTTGGCTCTAATGGATAGACTTTACCCCATACTTCCATATTCTGGAATTTATGGACATAATCGAGAGGTATAGAAATCTGGAAATTTCAATATAAGTGAAGAAGTACCGAATTTACCAAAACTATAAAAAGAGGAAGTACCGGATGGACTGATTTGCATGTGTTGAGGGACTAGCTATCTCAATAGATTGATTCTTGTCTTGCAAGACAAATGCATGTCTTGTTGGATGGATGACCAAGTGAAATAATGTTAGTAGATCGGTTAATGTATGGTTCACAAGGAATAGTTCATACTAGTGAAGCCCTGGGATTCGTCCCCGTGATAAACAATAAGTGAGTAAATTATGCCCTCTAGGTCGGAGCCCCTTGAAACTATGATGCGCACATAGAATAATTTACTAGCATGGCCTTGTATTTGGGGGATCAATTCACATTAGTGAGGCATCTTGGGTAGTTGAGATTCAATCGAGTGTGGAACATACACTATTTGAATGCCAAACAGCATGCATATTGCATTTCATATGATTGTACTTAGATCACATGTGGTGATTATATATGTTTAGATGCACATCATGCATTGCATTCATTAATAATTGAACCAACATATCATTTGCATTGCACAACGTAACATATCACATTGCATTGCATATCATATCATATCACTATTTGCATACTAATATTATGTTTTTTGTCTATGGGAATACCAATGAAGAGTGGCATTGTCCCTACTTCAATCTTAAATACTGTTTTAACTTTTTTACTTACTAAGCTAAGTGTAGCATACGCTTTCAAGCAACCATATTTCAGGACCTATAAATGAGGGACAGCAAGACTCTGATGACCAAGACGGAGGACAAGATTATGATGAAGAACTAAGTTATAATGAAAGTGTTGAATGTTGATTTTAGTAGATTTTGTAGTAGGACTTATTGGGTTGTATGTTTTTAATTCATTTTCATTAGCTATAATTAGATTTTAGTTGTTGGTAGGTTTTGATTGGAACATGAGACTATGAGTTGTTTATTTCCGTTGTTTTGATGTTTGATGTAATGGATTGATTTTAAGGATATTTATTTCTAGATTTATAATTATCTTATTGAATTCAATGTGTTTGGCAATGTATTGACTACCACTCTCATGTGGAATGGGGTGAGAGTCATATTTCAAATCTTATTGGGACTCCAATGAGATCTCTAAGGTTTGGGATGTGACGGTAGAAAAACACCATAGCTCTTCCTTTCAAGAAATGATACCCAAAGGTAGGCAACCATTATATTCATGCATACACACACATTCTCATAAGAATCTCCTAACTTAGTAATTCTGGAACCCAACATTGATCTCTCTAGGATCACACACCAATTCATGCATATCTGAATTGGCGGCATGGCACCAATCCTGCCGCTAGTCTGTCGCACCCCTCGCAGTAGGCCATGTTCGAGGCCTGTCTACACTGTCCAACACCTAGCGGTATACCGCTAGGTTGTTGCTAACCTCGCAAATCACCCAGCAAATCCCAGATTTCTTATTATCAATTAATTCCCACCCCAAACTCACTCTGTACATCATATAACCACTAAACATTCATCCACAAGTCAAATTCCACCACTAAAAACACCACACCATCCATTTCTCATAACAAAAACACGATTCATTCATAAAACATAAGAATAGGTCAAGATTCACATATAAATTTCATGCTTTTCATTGTTAAATAATTATCATATTACACTCATGCTAACCCATATCATATCTTGCAAATATCATCCTATTTTCTGAACATGCTTTCAATCATAACCCATAAATCAAATTTAAAGACATCTTAATTCCATCATTATCTCATGATATTTTGACTCTATGATAAGGAGAAATGGGAGAACCAAGGAAACCTACCTCTTTAAGTCTTTCTGCAGAATTTCTAGCAACAAGATCCCCCAAGGTCTCTTTCCAGCAACTTCTTCTCTTCCTTTCTCATCTCTTCTTCTTTCTTCCTCTCCTCTTCTCTTCTCTTCTCTACAGCAAAAACCCAATCTCAGCCATTTTCTCTCTTAGTCGTATACACCAAAGGCAAGGGAAAGGTGGCTACGGAAACCTTCCCATAACCCACGTATCCTAGTTGGAAGGAGGTTGAGAGAATTAAGCAACTCTCCCACTATCCAAAATAGTCAACATTAATTCAAATTTAAATGGAAAAGTCCAAACTAACTTTACTCCCATAGGCCATACAACCAGTCTTTAGCCCACTACTTCGTATGTTGGGCCCAAAGCCCCAATCTTCTGAAAAATGTAAATTTTATAAATAACCCCCAAACTTCCTAATATTAACATATAAGCCTCTATATATAGTCCTCATTATATTAACCCACCAAATCTGAAATTTAAGCCCATGGTCTATTATAATTTCCCACAAGGATTATAATATTAAATCCCAATTAATTTATAGTAATTATGATTTAAGGACAAGGGTCACTACATTGTAGATTGTGAAATATGACCATGGATATCCTTAGGATACAAACCAATGTTAGATTTGGTGAGAGAACATATTATGATTGATTTTTGCTCATATATGCTATTATCTATTATTTTCCAGATTATATCATATTATTATTATTATTAAATATTTTCTCATAACATTGGGATATGAGTAAATACCTTGTTTCGAAAGTTTACTCATCCGAGCTTTCAGCTTATGTTTATTTTGTTGATATATTTTCAGGCATTGGATGAAATCTATCGAAGAGAGCTATCAAGGAAATAATGGGAATAAAAGATAGAAGATAGATGACAGGAACATGTATTACATGGTAGATTTATTTTAGTTTATTTAAAGGAACAAATTGTTCTTTTATTTAAATATTTATTAGAATTAATGTAATACCTTCCGCTTATGATCTATATTGCTTATCCACTCCCATAAGGATATGGGGTGAGTGTTACAACTCACATTTATGGGACTCCTTTGATATTTAAGGTTTGGGATGTGACAAAAGTGGTATCAGAGCCTAAGTTCTAATAAATTTTAATTAAAAGATTAGGAAATTAAATATGATTAGGACTAGGAAATTATAACAAAATATTTTAGATAAATGAATTAGAAGAGGGTAAAGGGGAAATAGATATATAGGATGTGAGTGTGAGGTACGATGATTGATCATGTGTGCATCTTTATCAATGATGCTGGATTGATAATTTAGAATAGTGGTACCACTAATTCTGAAAAGTCCGAAGGTTGACCTTTAAGGATGAAGTGTATGATAAGTATATTGGATTAGAATGTCTTTAAAAGACATGATAATCAAAGGCTTATAACTTGCTGATTGATATTACTATGAAAAAATATTTATGACCCTAATACTAACTATTTTTTCAAAAATTGAAGTCAATGTAGTTGCAAATACATTAAATTAAATTCCTTGGAAAATATATAGGAATTAGATATGATATATATAATAATAATAATAATAATAAGGTTTAATAATAAATACATATGTATATAAAATTCTTAAATTATTGTATTATATAAATATTATATAATTACACCTAGATATTATATTGGATCAAGTTCCTGAGAATTTATTCTAAATTCTTACCTGGGTCGAGACCCCAAAGCCAGGTGGAACTAACTGTTCACCTAATCAGGTATAAATTTTGGATTGGAGTGAAATTATTATGTAATATTGTATGAAATAAATTATGAATTTTTATAAAATTTAAAATTTAAAATTTTTTATTATCAGTTGACTCTCGGTCGACCGACAGTAGGTCGACAGGGAACCGAACAGTCGACCGAGCCCTATTTAAGGTATTTTTTAAAACCCTAACTCATTTTTCTTCAAACCTAAACCCCCACAAACATTCTCCAACCTTCTCCAAACACTGGTTGGGCTTCCTCATCCTCATTCATCTCCATTGAACTAGATCTAAACTTCGGGTAAGTTTCTTCCTTAAAATTTTCAAATTTCTTAGTTTGACCTAAAACCTTTTTCCTTTGTTAAAATTTTTGTGTCAAAACCGTAGAAACATTATGCCAGAAGGTAAGAAGACTCAAAGACCTTTCAAGAGGACTAAAGCCTCTACCTCTAGGAGACCACCTTTACCGTCACCATCACCATCACCTAACCCATATGGAGAAGATGATGTTTCATCTCCTTCTGAACTCGAACAAGAACTTGATGCACACACCAATGACCCAAATAACCCTAGAATTTACCTCAACAAGGATATATTAATGAAAATATAAACCATTATAACACTTGTAACACCCAACCGAGTCTTCGAAATCCTAGAAGCCATAGAGTGGGAACCCATTCTAACTTGAGGTGGAACCGCATATCTATCTGCCACCCAAGAGATGTACGACAATATTTGTAGTCACCCGGATCCTTAATAGGATTTTTCCCTAAACTAATATGAGTTAATTATAATTAATAACATGGTATTAGTTGAATTAAATAAGATTAAGGGTGTGTTGATGATAAAATGAGTAAGGAA
>JAUPMG010301268.1:0-16833 GCA_031762675.1 Pachysandra terminalis | reverse complement strand
ATTAATTTAACACTTAATTAATCCAAATAAATAAATAAATAAATATAAACATGGGAATTAGTTCTATTAAGGGTATTTGGTTATTACAATTATGACACGTATGCTATTTCTAATTTGTCAAATTCATAAATAATTTTTTAGCCACCTCATGCATTTGAGTCCATTT
Organism: Pachysandra terminalis; assembly: GCA_031762675.1. NCBI lineage: Eukaryota > Viridiplantae > Streptophyta > Magnoliopsida > Buxales > Buxaceae > Pachysandra > Pachysandra terminalis. Next base: position 16,667 of record JAUPMG010301268.1, on the reverse strand, counting down.
GTGGCTAGGCCCGTGGTCCATACCCAAATTTTGAGTCATCCCTAGATTGGCCCCATTAGGCAAGGCTACCTAATGGTCTTGGGTCCATGACCCAGAAACCTTTCCGTGCATCAAGAGTCCATTTTCATATGTCCATGACCCATACGCATTAGGATGGGTGCCCGCCCATTTCTATTTTGCAGGGATTTTTCATCATGGGTCCATTTAGGCCCATGGATCTATGTCCAGATCCATAAGAAGATTAAAGCCCAGATCCATATCAAGATCAGGTTCAAGATCAAGTTCGAGATCCAGATCCAATAGAAGATTCAAATCCAGATCCAGCTGAAGACCCACGGAGCGGAAGACAGGAGCTTAGATTAAGACTTTTTCTTTGGCCCAAGAAGGCTCATTTGTAAAAATTTTATTTATTCATTGGCCCATGAAGGCAACCTTGTAATTTTTTGGCATGAGTGGCCCAGCCCCTTTTTGAAGAATTCAATCCTAGAGAATCTCTCTTCTCTTCTTCCTCTTGAAATCTAGTTTTGCTACTAGATTCTCATACGTGATCTAGTCATTTTGAGATCCGATTTTGAGTGTTCCCGATTTTGCAACTTAGATTCTCATATAAAGATCTGATTTTGAGTGTTCCCATCCGATTTTGCTACTTAGATTCTCATATAAAGATCTGATTTTGAGTGTGGGAACATTGTATGTGGTTTTACTAATCACATATTCCGATGTGGTTTTAATAATCACATACTCCGACGTGAGACATTTTCAATATAATCATATTGAGTAATCACATATTCTGACGTGAGACATTTTCAATATGATATTTTGAGTATGGGAACATTGTATGTGATTTTAATAATCACATATTTTTCGATGTGAGACATTTTCGGTTTAATAAAGATCTTCTACTACATATCTGAATTTATGTGCATCGAGATATGTGATAAATCTTCTGCTACATATCCAAATTCGTTTTTAGTATGGGAACAGTGATTTTATTAATCACATATTTTTTGACGTGTTTTTGAGTATAGGAACATTGTGATTTTAATAATCACATATTTTTTGACGTGAGAAATTTAATAAAGTTCTTCTGCTACATATGGGAACATTGTATGTGATTTTAAAAGATCTTCTGCTATATATGAACATTGTATGTGATTTTAATAATCACATAGTTTTCGACGTGAGACAATTTTGGTTTAATAAAGATCTTCTGCTGAATTTTGTTTTAATAAAGATCTTCTGCTGCTACATATCCCAAGTCGAATCTTCTGCTACAGATTCGAATTTGTGTGCATCGAGATACGTAATAAATCTTCTACTACATATCCGTCCGAAGATTCGTGATAAATCTTCTATTACATATCGGTCGAATTTGTGTGCATCGGGATACGTGATAAATCTTCTACTACATATCCGTCCGAAGATTCGTGATAAATCTTGTACTACATATCCGTCCGAAGTCAAATCTTCTGCTACAGATCCGAATTTGTGTGCATCGAGATACGTGATAAAACTTCTATTACATATCCAGTCGAATCTTCTGCTACAGATCCGAATTTGTGTGCATCGAGATACGTGATAAATCTTCTATTACATATCCGAATTTACGTGATAAATCTTTTACTACATATCCGAATTTATGTGATAAATCTTTTACTACGTATCCGAATTTGTGTGCATCGAGATACGTGATAAATCTTCTACTACATATCCGAATTTACGTGATAAATCTTCTACTACATATTCGAATTTGTGTGCATCGAGATACGTGATAAATCTTCTACTACATATCCGAATTTATGTGATAAATCTTCTACTACCCGAATTTGTGTGCATCGAGATACGTGATAAATCGTCTGCTACATATCTGAATTTGATCGTGTGTATCAAGATACATGATACATGATACGGATAATCTAAAAACCTTTCAGTCCTTTATAAATTAAGGACTACATCTGAGATCCGTCACATTACGGTTCTAATTCTGGTGCATCCGCACCTGGCCCATGCTAAATATGCAAAACTAAGCTACCATTTTCTACTTCATTTTGAACCATGAAAGTTGACCATGCAATCCTGCGCAGGGTTGCATGCAGATTGAGGATTTGTTCAATTGAGGAGGATTGCATGAAACTGAGGATTTATTCAATTGAGGAGTTAAAGACATGCAATTGAGGATTGCATGAAACTGGATCCTCACACTTAAAAATAGATAACAACAAGCACATATGTTTATTTGTGGTATCAGTGTTGCATTCAACACTTCAACCACATACGAGTACACATGCAAAGTACAACTGGAAAATCTATAATTTCAAACAAGAACCATAGAACTTCTGTTTCGTGATCTGATCTAATCGTTCTGTCATCTCCGGCGTAAGATAATTGGCCCAGTCTCCGACTTCACCCCGTCGAAAGAACACTATAAATTCCTCACCGGACGACATTATTCCCTTCTTATTCACCTCCAAATTGCTCAAGTTAACGAAACTACACAACTTCAGTATTTCTTCCACAACCCCTTTTCTCTCCTCCTCCATAAAAAAATGGATGTCCCAAGAACTCAGCTAGTCTTCTCAAATGAACTGCCGGTTCTTCATGCATGTCCTCAAACTTCAAGAAGAATACTCTTTGAGACCTTTCTAAGCTTTCTTTCAAATACCCCAGTACATGATCCCAAAATGGTCCATAGAGAGTAACTCCACTACAAAATTTCTAAAAGGCATCTTCAAGTGTAATGGGTCCCAGACTTTTGGGTCTCAGCCTGTTTGCAAAGTGCCATAGTGATGTGAAAGTGCCTTTAGGGTTCCTGCACAGATAAACAACTTTGCAGTTTGAGTCCTTAACAGACTCTGGGAGTGATACAAAGAGTAGATGAGTGGAAAAAAGCCTTGGAGAGCTGAGTGAAGTGAGATCAGGAACTTGGTTCACATAGAGTTTCAGCTCTAAAAAGGGTACAAGTTCATGTGGGTTGGTAGAGAGCAAAGGGTGGTGTTGTTTGGTGGAAGGATAACGCACCCGGTTTACTATGGCAAAGCTGATTGCCTTCAACCAAGTGGTTCCTGATTTGGGATTGGTGACCAGGAGAAGATCACTGGCTTGAGCTTGGAAGTTGTGTTGACATGTTAGTACTCCTTGTAGTTGCCTGCTTGGGTGCCAAAATCCTTGGTATTGATAGACATGGGTCAGGACCCATCCCCTTTCTATCGGTAGGGTGGTTAGTAAGTCTTTGCATTCTTGGGTCAGTCCATCCTCTTCTTCCAAGTACTTAGGATGAAGCTCTTGAGACGTTGCCATGGATTTGACGGGCTTTGAGGTTCTTCTACCTTGATCTTCCTTGCAACTCAGATGATCTGGAGATAGACGAAGCAGTTCCTACTATGTAATTGCAATGGATACTATTTAAGTACAAGCCAGTCACGACTCACGAGCCCCATGCGTAGCATGGTAAGTTCATACAGAGATGTCCTTACACGTTTCTAGATGCATGTGACACGTGACCGTTTAACGGTGACAGTTGACCCAAGCAAAGCCTTTCAAGTTGGTAAAATCGAGGGGCGTCCGACACGAAGACGTCTTGAAGCGCTTCACAAAATTTAGCCATGTGGATGTTTTAAATTAGTTGCATTGATCCAACGATCAGCATGTGTTACACATGTAACTATGTGTGGGACCATCGTGACTGGTGTTGGCAAGGACCAAATCGTCCATGACATTTCCCTGTGACCTCCCCTGTGGAATGGCTGTGATAATTGGGTATATCAACTTTTAATTAAGTCGTTTGATTTCACCCCATTTCGTTTTAGATATAAAAAGGAAGAAAACTGTTCTGATTGCTCTGAAAATATGTAAAATGAAACGAAAAAAGATTATTCTATTATATTGAGTTAGGTCATCAAGGTTTTCAAAAGTAAGCCTGTGTTGATAGTCATCTTTGGTAAGAATGACATCTAATTTAAGCATAATGAGGTGATGTGGTGGTTCCTTACTTTCAAGTTATGTCATTATCTATTGGACTGTCAGGTTGGCATAAAATTGAAATTTGAGACATTAATGACCTTTTGTGAAGTTTGCGGATCGGGTTCATCAAGCATCTCGACGGACAAGTTGAGATTTGGATGAGCACATCTGATGTCCTAGACTCGCCAACAAATGTTGTAGATGAAATTGGGACGGACACATCTGATGTCCTGAACTTGCCGACAAATGTTGCAGATGAAATTGGAACAAACAATTTGCCCTGGAAGACTTGCATGGTATTGAGTTTGGCAAGCGCTCTGTGGGATCAAACCAGGCCTAACACTAAACGGTTGGGTGCTAGGGTTACTGGGGGTGTCTAGCCACCTCAGTGGGCACTCGGACACCTCGATAGGTGCCCGAGGCTTGTCGAGGTGCCCGATACCTCGGCAGATACCTTGACAGGCACCCCGACAGGGATTCCCAGGGGTATATTTGGCCCACAGGACTCCCTTTTTTACTTCTATCTGCACTCCCGATGGAATTAGAACGCTTGTTTTCTCCAACATTGCATGAGATACACAAACTAAGAGTTGTGTCCTGGCACGATGTGCTTGAATTTTGGGTAATCGTTAATTGACTGATTAATTGTATGTATGAAATTGCAGGTTTTCGTCGGAGAGGAGATCTTCGTCATGGGCGAGAGCCAGTAAGGGAAGGGGGTTCGACATGGGTGTCGTTGACGGCCAAGCCAAACCTCGAATGTCAACCTACGGTTCAATGACGTCAAGCAACAACACGGTGTTACCTCATGAGTTGGCTATTAATGAGTGCACATTGTGAACTACCCCAGGTCGGGTGAACCCTAGATAGATTAGGTTGTTTGGAGTCACCACCATCCATTGGATTCAGGTGTGAATGGTCACCCACGTAAGTCATTTAAATGCAAATAGCCCAAAAATAAGATTTAAAAGTGAACTAACCAATTACATGGTTTTAATCTTATTTGGCCAATGACCTAATTAAACAGTCACGTGTCACCTGCTTGACCTATGGATCATGGGTTTAATGGGTCACTCGACTCGGTTTGATTCAGTTCAACCGGTCTAACCTAGTCCAACCTAACTTGACTCGGTCCAATCTGGTCTGACCAAGTCCAACCGGTCCAACCCGGCTCACTCGGTCCAAGCCGGTCTGACCTGGCTCTTTTGAGTTATCTACATGCATCAAATATTTTTATTTCTTCCAGGCTAAGTTTACTTGAAGCCTAAGTTTTCTTGCATGCTAAGTATACTTCAAGCCTAAGTTTTCTTACAGGTTAAGTTTACTTAGAAGCCAAGTAAGACAAGGCTATATAAGGACTACTTCAGCACAAGAAAAAAGCATGGGAAAAATCTGAAAGATCTGAGAATCAGAAAAGCTCTGAACATCATAGAAAAGGGAGGAAGAACACTATAAAAGGAAACATCTCTTTCCTTCCATCTCTTTATCTCTTCATCTCCCTCATTTCTTTCTTATTTCCTCATCCCCATATGATTGGGGTATTCATTGTATTCCATGTATTTTTAAATAGTGGAAAAAGACCTCCTACGAGGTGACTCCCGTGGACTAGGCATATTGTCGAACAACGTAAAAATTCTATATACTTCTCCATATTGGCTCTTCTCTCTCTTCTTTCTTTCTTTTTATGTTTGTCGAGCATAGGCGTAGCGTCATCCGAAAGGCCGCGCGACGGTTTAGGAGAACGGTTGGGATGCCCCGTGTACCGAGACAAGACCTTATCCAACCTCGGTCAGTGCGGGAGTGACCGACACGCGACGTCGTCACATGCTCACGCGATTTACACCCCTTTAAGCAGCTCGATCCCGGTCAGCGGCTTAAAGCGGGTCAAGCAGCACAAATTCCGCATTAACATTTTGGTGACTCCACTGGGGACGTCCTTTCTACGTACTTCGATAAACACGACTCATATTACAAGCCTTCTAAGAGGTATGGCCAGCTTTATGGTTCTTTCCTTTTTAGTTTTGATTATCTTATTTTACATAAAGTCTCCTTTTTATGTGTGTATTGTCCTTCTGGACCTTGTTCCTACACATTTTGATCGTCCAAAACCTTATTTATGTGGAGAAATTAGCATTCCAGACATTTTCTATGACGGAATTTGCATTCCGGGCATTGTTGTGAAGAAAATTTCATTTGGGGCTCATTCTGTAATTTAAATCTTGTATTTGGGACCTTTTATGCGAAATATATGATATCTGGTGTTTTTTCTAAAAATTATATGCCATGGAGGGCTCATTCTGTAATAAAAATATTGCATTTGGGTTTTTTATGTAAAATATGTGGCATTCGGGGTTTTTCTGAAACTTATATGGCATTCGAGGCTTTTCTGAAAATTATGTGGTGCACGGAGTATTTTTGTAAATATAAAAAATTTTGAAAACCCCTCCTTCGGGCCTGCATTCGAACCTCTCCTTCGGGATTGCCTTCGAGCCTTTCCTTTGGCCCCCTTGCCTTTGAGCGCGGGCCATTCCTTCGGCCCCCTTGCCTTTGCACGCGTGAGCTGGCCAGTGGACCGCCTCCGCGTGCGTGAGCTGGCCTACGGGCCTCCTCTGCACGCAGGCCCTTCCTTCGCCCCTACCTTCGCGCACGTGAGATGGCTTGCGGGCCGCCTCCATGAGTGGGCCATTCCTTTGGCCCCCTGCCTTCTCGCGTATGAGCTGGCCTGCGGGCCTCCTCCGCGCACTGGCCCTTCCTTAGTCCTCCTTGCCCTTGCCTTCGCACGTGTGAGTTGGCCTATGGGCCTCCTTCCCGCGTAAGACCTTCCTTCAGCCCCCTTGCCTTCACGTGCATGAGCTGGCCTGCGGTCCCCCTCAGCGCACGGCCCTTCCTTTGGCCCTTTTCCTTTGCGCGCGTGAGCTGGCCTGCGGGCCTCCTCCGCGCATAGGCCTTTCCCTCGGCCCTCTTCCTTTACGTGCGTGAGATGGCCTACGGGCCTCCTCCGCGCGCAGGCCTTCCCTCAACCCCTTGCATTCAACCTTTGGCCCCCATGCTTTCAAGTCTTGCCTTCGGGCCCTGCCTTCGGCCCTCGGCACTTGAGTTGGCCTCAGCCCAATGCGGGCTGGCCTTTGGACCTGTGCTGCCCGAGCCCGCCCATGTTCTCCTATATAGACCAAAAATGCTATTATTTTGTTGGTAATAAGAATTGAAACCTGGTCTTCACAGAGGAATATGTGGAGTTCACACCACTGAACCAAAGCTTCAGACAATGATATACTTAGTAAATTTTGTATATTAGTCGCTTTAATCCTTCATACCATCGAGCCTTACACTCTATCCTCGCACTCGAGCTATGTACTCAACCCCCTTCGGCCCTACACTCAGTCGAATGCAACTAAGTGCTGGATAGTTTTTTCCCCTAAAAAGTTAAATTTAACAAAAAAAAAAAAAAAACAAATAAACAAACAACAAATGCACATGCACACACCCACAAATGAAGCTAGCCCCACCCAAAAAAAAATAATACAATAAGCACATGCACACACACAAACGAAGCTGGCCCCACCCAAAAAATAATTAAGGAGCTGGTTATCCACCCTCCTTCATAACCATAAAAAAATTAATAATTATTACATTAAAATATGTAAGGAAAAAAACTTCTCATCTTTAAAATATTTTCTTTCTGAGAAATAATATAGGCATTATAAAGCTCATTTTATTAGGATTATGTTATGTTACATTCCTTCCTATATTCTCAACTATGAGTAATTTTTTGTATGCTCTTTCATAATGAACAAAGCATGATACATTACATTCGTCTTGTGTTCTATATATGCATAAGAGCTTTATGCCTATTCTTATGACATGTGATGTCAAATCTTTATGCATTGACTACCTAATACATGTGAAAGCTGCTTAAGCCAACACCTTACAGATTGGGGACTACATTATGCAATTATTGATAATATATCTGTGCTATTTATGTGCCTTCTGTGACAAACATATGCATTTGTTAGCTATGATATTGTCTTTACATTGGCACTATAAGCACACATCCATCATAGAAGTATTTGACATCAGTATATACTAGCGTCTACTATCTATGATTTTTCATCTTTTTTCACGGCTAACCACCACAAGAAGGTCAATTTGTCATTTTTTCACGGCTAAGCGCCACAAGATGGTCAATTTGTCATTGTTTCACGGCTAACCACCACAAGATGGTCAATTTGTCATTTTTTCATGGCTAACCACCACAAGATGGTCAATTCGTAATCCTTTAGAACTAACCACCACAAGATGGTCAATTCGTCATTTTTTCACGAGTAACCACTACAAGATGGTCAATTCGTTATTTTTTTTACGGTTAACCACTACAAGATGGTCAATTCGTCATTTGTTTTCACGACTAACCACCATAAAATGGTCAATTCGTCATTTTTTACGGCTAACCACCTCAAGATGGTCAATTCGTCATTTTTTTCACGGCTAACCACCACAAGATGGTTAATTCGTCATTTTTCATGGCTAACCACCACAAGATGGTCAATTCGTCATTTTTCACAGCTAACCAACACAAGTGGTCAATTCGCAATTTTTCACGGCTAACCACCACAAGATGGTCAATTCGCCATTTTTTCACGGCTAACCACCACAAGATAATCAATTCGTCATTTTTTCACGGCTAACCACCACAAGATGGTCAATTCATCATTTTTCATGGCTAACCACCACAAGATAGTCAATTCATCATTTTTTTCACGGCTAACCACCACAAGATGGTCAATTCATCATTTTTTCATGACTAACACCACAAGATGGTCAAATCGTCATTTTTTACAGCTAACCACCACAAGATAGTCAATTCGTTAATTTTCACAGGTAACCACCACAAGATGGTCAATTTTTCATTACACGGAATGGCTAACCACCCTCAGATGACATCTCACATCATACTTTGAAGGAAATCCTCAGAGGCAAGACCTTCAAGGCATGTTTACATTCTCACTCCCAGATGTCACATTCGAATGACGTCATTAGCATAGACTAGGGAGACTTATTTATGCACTTTATTTAAAAGATCATTACAAAGAAAACATATCTATTTATGATCTCACTAAGTTCAATTCAAGATCAATCAAGTTGATTATTTAACCTAGAACCTTTAGGGATTCTATGATGACTCTTCCTTAATAGGGATGATTGATTATGAAAATGAATTTTTCTGCTGAGAAACTTATATCTAAGGTCTCTCTATGGGTAATTCAATAATATATTGGTCACATTGATGTATGCAGTTACTCTGATTTCCCTTGAAAGAATATAGATTAATGTACAAAAAGGGGTTATCTTGAAAGTGAACGAAGGCTTGAAGAGTATTTTGTGGAATTCGAATAATTTTTCTAATTTATTGCAATAAATTTCCAAACAATCACATGATAACAACCTATAGATTGCTATACATTGTCATATATTGCAAGGTTATTTCAATATCTTCTAGCGGTATTGATATCTTATGCATGCACCTTCTTTACATTGATGCTTATGCTTGCCAGTAGGCTCACCACCTCGAGATGGTCAATTCGTGAATGGGCTAGTCCCCCTCAAAAGACAGTGGTTACGGGCTCGTCCCCCTTAAAAGACTTGCTACATTTTTATCATATATGTATCATACATTATGTCAGTCTCGTTTAGTCCTGAGAAAATGGACTTTGAGAAATATACCCTACAGGAACAGTGGCCTCTGAGCCTCGTCTTCCTTTTTTGATCACATCATTCTCAGTCGAGACTTATGGAATTGTCATTACGCCACTATTATCTTCCTTACTTAAGGACACCTACTTTGAGCTCTTAGTCTCTCTTTCGAGGACATTAATAACAATTTTTCTTTCGAGAATATGGTCATGAAACCAATACTATTCGCAAGGTCTTGACTCCAAGATCTCTTTGTTCAAACATTTGGCTATACTGGTCTCTCGATCGAATGTTACGCTTATTGCAATTCCTTAATTGTAGACTTTGACATTGACTTAAGTGATTCCTTCACATGAGATTTTGGCTTCACAATGATATATGGTCACTTCTTTAGTTTGCCTAACAAAGCTTATTTCTTACACTTCGCCAGGCAGGGGGCTATTGATGATCCAGTGACCTAATTAAGCAGCCACTTGTCACCTGCTTGACCTATAAACCATGGATCTAATGGGTCACTCGACCTGGTTTGACTCGATCCAACCAGTCCAACCCGGCTCGACTCGGTCCAAGCCGATCCAACTCGGTCCGACCCGACTCTTTTGAGTTATCTATATGCATCAGATATTTTTATTTCTTCTATGCTAAGTTTACTTGAAACCTAAGTTTTCTTACAGGCTACGTATACTTCAAGTCTAAGTTTTCTTACAGGTTAAGTTTACTTTGACGCCAAGTAAGACAAAACCATATAAGGACTACTTCAGCATAAGAAAAAAGCATGGAAAAAATTTGAAAGATCTAAGAATCAGAAAGGCTCTGAACATCAGAGAAAAGAGAGGAAGAACACTATAGAAGGAAACATCTCTTTTCTTCTATCTCTCTATCTCTTCCTCTCCCTCTCCCTCATTTCTTTCTTATTTCCTTCATCCCTATATGATTGGGGTGTTCATTGTATTCCATGTATTTTTAAATAGTGGAAAAAGACCTCCTACGAGGCGACTCCCGTGGACTAGGCATATTGCCGGACCACATAAAAATTATGTGTACTTCTCTATATTGGTTCGTTCCCCTCTTCTTTCTTTTTTTTATGTTTATCGAGCATAGGGTAGCGCCGTCTGAACTCCCATGCGACGGTTTAGGCAGACAGTTGAGCGTACCCAGACAAGACCTTATCCAACCTCGGGCAGTGCGGGAGTGACCGACACGCGACGTCGTCATGTGCTCAATCGATTTACGCTCCTTTAAGCAGCTTGATTCTGGTCAGCGGCTTAAAACGGGTCAAGCAGTACAAATTGCACATTAACAACATTCAATAAAAAAACAGGAAATAAATAGACAAAAAAAATTAGATGAACAAGTTGACAACCCATTACTCCACATTTATGATCAAGTTAAAAGGGCGAAATCTGTTAAGAGCCACCGAATCCCATCAACCAGAAAACCAGGAACATAGTACACTTCTTGTTCCTCTAAATCAAATCAAAAATCCAGGAGCATAGTACAGTTCTTGTTCCTCTAATTCAAAATAGAATATTCCGATGTGAAAAACAATATACCAAACAAGTAGAAGAAGAATTAAATCACTGTATCATAGTTCTATTGAATTCACAAGAACCATCCCCTGATCAAATGAGCCAAAAAAATGGATCTGAACAGTCCTGCTCATACATCCATTATATCAAATCTGTGAAAGATCTAACAATTAGTCTAGAAAATAATATTGTATTATCCCAAAGACTAATATACATTTCCTTCCCTGATCACTAGAAGGTTGCCAACATAATAGGATATTCATATCCCTGTTTTTCCTTCCAATGCATTACAACACAAAAAAAATAAAAATTGAAAGACAATACCTGTGTTATGCAGCAATGTCGTTCCTCTGATCCCGAGCTTACAAGGCTTAGCTTGCAACAATGATGAAAGAGTTACTGATGGGGTTTTAATGGGGTTTTTAAGTGAAAACGAACAGTAGAGTAGGGGGTTCCATTGGGGTTTTTGATGGGGTTTCTAAGAGTCGAACAGAGAAAGGCAAGGATCCGGTTTGGAAAAAATGAACAGGGATTAGAGGGTTCTGAGATTGGGACGAACAAGATTTTTGGGGGGTTTTTCCTAATCTGCAGATATCGGCTATGGGGTTTTACTGAGTTTTGGATAGTTGCCGACGAACATATGAGACAGGGGTTTGATTTGGGGTTTAGATTTTGCAGGTTTCTTGATGAAGGATGAAGAAGGGTTTAAAAGGGGGTTTCATAGAGCAGTAATGGGGTTTTTCTAGGATTTGTTTGCAGGTTATTCCTAGGGTTTGCAGACTTCGGATGGGAAAGAAGAAGCAAGCACAGGGGTTTTCGGATTGCCTTTTCGCTTTTCTTCCCCGCTCAATTAGATCGAATGCCCCTGTTTAAAGCCTTTTCCTTGACAAAATTTCAGGGATTTAGATGTAGTTTGTTACGTGCCTTTCTTTTGAAAAGAAGCTAAGTTCGTGGATAGCCGAACTCTGATTCATTAACAAGATTGACCTCGAGGGCAATCAAACCTCCAATTCCTAACAGAATTTTACATAAGATAGACGCCATTGCAGAATTTTTTAGACCTAAATATGAAAGGAAAAAGATAATAACAAACTGACCTAATTGGAGGTTTGATTTCCCTCGAAGTCAATTTTGTTATTATCTTTTTCCTTTCATATTTAAATCTGTAAAAAAGCATCGCAAATAGTTTTCGATGCTACGATTTAATACCTCAGTTTGGCCATCTGATTGAGGATGATATGAAGAACTCATATTCAACTAGACTCCTTGTAAACGAAATAACTCCTGACAAAAGTTTCCGATGAAAGTGCTATCACGATCGCTAACAATGGTTGACGGCATTCCATGGAGCTTGAAAACATTATCAATAAATGCTTTTGCCACTGTAGAAGAAGTGTAAGGATGTGATAGACATATGAAATGCCCATATTTAGTGAGTCGATCCACCACAACGAAGATGACATCCCGTCCGTGCGATGGAGCTAATCCTTCAATGAAATCCATTGAGATATCCGTCCATATTTTTGTGGGAATTGGCAGAGGTTGGAGAAGTCCTGCTAGAGTGATATTCTCAGATTTGACACATTGGCAGGTGTCACATTCTCTTACATAACTTCGAATATCGGATTTCATTCCCACCCAATGAAACCTATCCTTAACCCTTTTAAGAGTTGCATGGAAACCAAAATGTCTAGCAGTAGGGGACGAATGGAATTGTAGCAAAACTGAGTGATGATAGGACTCCGTGGACTTAAGATAAGCCTTCCCTTGTAATGAAGGATTTCATCATGGAGTAAATAACGTGCCAAGCTTAATTTTCCAGATTTGAAACTTTGTACTTTCTCTTGTTGATAAGTACTGCTTAATTTCACAATCCTTTTTCACCATATTAATCCATTCAGATGTGGGTCCAAAAATGGCCAAGAATTCCCCTTGTTCTTTTCTTCTGAATAAGGCATCTGTAGCCTTATTTTCTTTCTCACTCTTGTATTCGACTAGAAAATTGTAACCCATCAACTTTTTTAGCCATCTTTGTTGCATAGACATCCCGATCCGTTGTTCAAGCAAGAATTTCAAACTTTGATGATATGTTCTAACAATAAAATCTCTACCAACAATATATGGATGCCACTTCTCGACTGATAAGACCAAGGCTAGAAGTTCCTTCTCATAGGTAGACAGAGATAATGTGTTGCCCTAAAAAATATATTATATGCTAAAATGTCCAAGTGCCGGTTTGCTTATGAGCATATAGAATATTTAGGACATGTGGTGTCCTATCATGGAGTGGCTGCTGATCAAGATAAAATTTCCTGCATGATCAACTAGCTAGAACCGTCCACAATTAAAGCACTAAGGGGATTTCTCGGATTAACAGGGCATTATCGCAAATTCATCAAAGATTATGGCAAGATTGTAGGACCCTTAACTGCCATGTTGAAGAAGAACTCCTTCAAGTGGACTCCATCAAGCAGAGATGCCTCTACTAAATTAAAGGAAGCAATTACAACTCCACCCGTATTGGCTTTACCAAATTTTTTCCAACCAATGGAAATTGAATGTGACACATCTAGTGGGGGAATCAGAGCTATTTTATTGCAAAAAGTTAGGTCGTTGGCTTACTTTAGCCAAATGTCCAATGTCACATGCAAGTGGTCCACATGTTCATCTTTAGTCTTGTTGTACACCAATATGTCATCAAAAAAGACTAAGATAAATTGACATAGGTAAGGGTTGAATACCTCATTCATAAGACTCTGGAATGTCGATGGAGCATTGGTAATCCCGAAGGGGATAACCATAAACTCTTAATGACCCTCATGTGTGCGGAATGGAGTCTTTGGCATGTCATTAGGATGAACTCGGATTTGATGATACCCCGATCGTAGATCAAGTTTAGAAAATATTGTTGAGCCATGCAACTCGCCCAGTTCGTCCACTACCGAAATCGGAAACTTGTCCTTAATGGTTTCTTTGTTAAGGGCATGGTAGTCAACACACATTCTCCAAGTTTCGTCGTGCTTCTTGACCAATATGACAGGAGATGTGTAAGGACTTTGACTGGGTCGTATGATTCCATCATGTAGCATCTCACACACTATCTTTTCAATTTCAGATTTTTGAAAATATGGATAACGATATGGCCAAACACTTACTAGCTCCCTTCTATTAGAGGGATTCTGTGATCATGCTGTCGTTGTGGTGGCAGGCCATGTTGCGTTTCAAAGATTCCCTTGAATTCAGCAAGTACACGTTGGATTTGAGGGTCTTTGCTTGATTCTGGTAAGAGTCTTGTAATATTGAATAACTAAAGCACCATTCCTTTCCTTGATTTGCTCAACTTCCTCATGTAGTTATCTCCAACCAACTCCACACCCTTGGACGTGTCTCCTTGTAGGTGATAAATTTTTCCATTCAATTGAAATTCTATAATGAGATTTACAAAATCCCACATGATTGGACCGAGAGTTTGCAACCAATGAGCTGTTAAAACTGCATCACAACCATCAATATTAAGTAAATAAAAATCGGTGGTAATAGCAGAATTCTACAAAAATAATGTGACATTCATTGCTTTGCCTTCACTAAACACACGATCTCCAGTTGCTACCATCACCTCCACACGTTTATCTTTTAGTATTCTTAATCCTGCCTTTTTCGCTAATTCAGGACATGAGAAATTATGGGTACTGCCAGAATCGATTAACACGATCATGGGAAAAATCATCCCTTTAACTCGCATCGTTTGTGGTGTGGCCACTCACGTCATGGCATGGGATCTTCTACGCTTGCAGTTTGATGGAGCTTTGTTAGTGCAACAGTGGGATCTTCAAATTCAGTGGGCCCAAAACGTACCTCCATTGCACGAGCAAAGTCATCCCATGTTTTAATTTCGCCCGATTTCTCCATCCTTCGGAACCAGTGCAAAGCCTTTCCTTCAATGTGGAAGGAGGCAATTACCAGTTTTTGATGTTGGGGTGTTTGATGGAGATGAAAGAACAGCTCCGCACGATAAATCCAGCCAGATGGGTCGTCTCCACAAAACCTCGGGAAATCTAGACGAGTGGCTCGTATCTCGATTCTTCTCAGTTCATGGTTATAACTTTCATTCCTTCTATCGATAGATCTTTTAATAGAACTTTCTGCTCTTGTTTGAGATAGAGTTTCCAGTCTATCAAGCACTTGTTGCAGCATTCTCGTTGTGCTCGATTCACCTCTTGAAGACTTGTGAGTATCTTTCCATGGTGAAGACTTGTGAGTATCTTTCCATGGTTGTCAGAGGTCTCCTTCAATTGCCCCATAGTATCATTCAAGTTATAGCCATCCTAGTACCCTCAGCCATGGCAGGAACGTCGGCTCTGATACCAAGTTTGTTATGTGCCTTTCTTTTGTAACCCATTATACAGAAAAGAAGCTAAGTTCGAGGATAGCCGACCTCCGATTCATTAACAAGATTGACTTAGAGGGCAATCAAAGCTCCCAATCTAATCACACAGTCCCAAAAAACTCTCTATAATGAAACTACCCCTCCTACTAGGTTCACAACACGCAAAGGTATGTCTAAAGCACTAGGCTGAAGCCCCAAATAACTCATAAATCGACTGGAAATAAAAGAGTGCGTAGCGCCAGTATCGAAAAGTACACGTGCTGGAGTATGGAAGATGTGAAGTGTACCTTCGACAACCGCATTAGTCGCACGGTCGTCCCTCCTGACTGGCGCTGGATCAAACATAGCGTTGGCCCTGCCAACCTGAGCTTGCCGTGGTGGAAATGCCCGTCTTCCAGCGTCTGCTCTCGGAGCTGCTCTGCAATGAATCTGGATATGACCCTTCTTCCCGCAGTTGTAGCACACTCTCCTGCCGAACTACCCCTGCTGCTGCTGGTGTGCAGGTACATCCCTCTGGAACTACTGCTGTTGGGTAAGAAGGGCCCGAGGCTGCCTCTGATCTAAAGGAACTGCTGCAACTACCTGAGGTGCCCTCTGGCCATCATCTCGTCTGCCTCCACCCTGCCTCTGCTGGTAGGGCCGAAATCTGTTACTTCTGTTACCTCTGTCTCGCCTGTCCTGGCTGGGCTGATCTCTGGGAACTGTGGACCTCTCCAAGTCTCTCTCGATATGGAGCGCACACTCCAGGACGACAGAGTACGTCCGGAACATCTGTGGGACAACCCGGAACCGTATCGCCTGACGCAGACCCTCCTGAAACTTAGTGGCTCTATCCACCTCGCTCGCAACCATGTGAGGCGCGTACCGCGACTTCAAAGAAAAATGAGACTCATATTGTTTCACAGTGAGAGTCCCCTGCTCCAGCCCCATGAAGTCACGAGCCATCTGCATCATGTAGCTAGTCGGAATAAACTTCTCCAGGAACTGCTCCCGGAATGCAGCCCAAGTCAAAACCGCAGTCTGAGTCCTCTCCACCATCTCCCACCAGTGGAGAGCCTCGCCCTTCAGCATGAAGGCGGCCAACATCACTCTATACTCCT
>JAUPMG010301257.1:1045-14368 GCA_031762675.1 Pachysandra terminalis | reverse complement strand
CCCCCCCCCCCCCCCCCCCCCCCCCCCCCCCCCCCCCCCCCCCCCCCCCCCCCCCCCCCCTCAGATACCACCTGAGATCGTTAAAGAACATTATCTCCGACCACCCTATGACGAGCATCGACTCCTTTCGCCGGAAAAGGGTTTCTCAAAAGAGCTGCACAAAAGTCCATACTATCAAAACTTTTTGCTATAGTCAGATGTTCTTGCTTAGGAAGTCCATTTTTCCTTGGTAGGCAGTAGGCATTGAGGTCGTGTTTGAAACAAGGTTTTAAGTTTTGATTTCGCCCAGGGGGAAATGGCGAAATTTCTGCAAAATTTCGCCAGATTTCACCAATATTTCGGCGAAATCTGGGAAATACCACCATTTCCCCAAGGGGGGAAATGGTTTGAAACTCCAATGCACGCCGTAATCATTGGCTGTTTAGTTTGCATCACTTGGTGTTTTTGTTTCATCTGAAATAACTCTCTCTCTCTCTCATGGCTCAAAATATCGTATCGTATCGCATCGCCCGGTATCGGGCGATACGTATCGTGTATCGACAGTGTCGACACGATACTCTTTTGCTCGAAACGATTCAGAAAAAAAATACAGCGTATTGCTCGATACAGTGTCGATACAGTCAATACTTGAATTCCTTAGCACACCTTTGAATTTCTCCCTCCAAAGATGGTAAATGCATGCAGCAAAGCTGAGTCTTTTGATTCTAGCCTCCAGAGACTTTCCCTTGAATTCCTTAGCACACCGTTGAATTTCTTCATCCCAGGCCACAGGGTACCTGCAAATCAAGGATCTGGATAATAGTTCTTGCCATATATAACTTGTGAAAGGGCAGGTGAAGAACAGATGCTCCACAGATTCATTAGTAGCTTTACAGAAGATGCATGATGAGGTTTGCAGAATGCCAGTTTTCTGAAGCTTGTCTTGGGTTAAGATATCTTTCCTTAGAGCAAGCCAAGTGATAAAACTGTGCTTAGGGATTTTCCCATCGAA
Source organism: Pachysandra terminalis (assembly GCA_031762675.1). NCBI lineage: Eukaryota > Viridiplantae > Streptophyta > Magnoliopsida > Buxales > Buxaceae > Pachysandra > Pachysandra terminalis. The sequence goes on along the minus strand of JAUPMG010301257.1, from coordinate 13,377 downwards.
CCAAACCAGACTGTGCCAGGTAACAGAGGGGAGGGGACTTTTGATAGCCCTCCAAGTGCTTTTGGTTGAAAAATATGAGGCTGAAGGTAACCTTATAGCTCTATCCTTGTCACTATGTCGTAGAATTCTGATGCTGCCTAATTGAGACCAAATATTAGCCGTCACAAGTGACTGAGCTAATGAAGGCTGCCAACTGCTGTGATTGAAAAGCTTGTCCACTTTGTCATTCAAACTGAGCTCTTCATTGTAAATAATTCTTGGGCTAACATGGTCAATCAGGGGACTGAGTGGATCCCAAAGATCCCACCATATCCAAGTATTTTCACCATTATTAATCTGATATTGTATAAGTTTTTTCCCTTTGTCTCTAGCTTGGAGGATCTTCCCCCAAGCCCAAGTAGACTTCTGTGGAATTTTTAATCCCCAAAAGTTCCTGTCTCTGATCCAATTAGTTTGGATCCATTTCATCCCTAGTGAGTTATTTTGACTAGCAATCAGCCATAGCAGTCTTAGAGTATTAGCCAAGTTCCACTCCATTTTATTTTATAAGCCCAGCCCCCCTTCATCCTTAGGTTTACAGATATCACTCCAAGAAACTTGCAGATTTTTCTCTTCATGTCAGGCCATCTCATAGGAACTTACAACAAAGTTGATTGATGTGTTTGGGTACTCTCTTGGGTTAGATGAAGTTGGGTAACCAATGGACTTGAATAGAAAAGAGGACTAATCTAACCAATTCTAATCTGCCAGCAAATGTAAGAGCTCTTCATTTCCATTTTTGCATTTGGCTTTGAATTCTGTCAATGAGAGAGTTGCAATCTCTGATTTTAAGCCTAGTAGAGATCAGGGGAAGACCCAGATATTTGATAGGCAAAGTGCCTTCCTAAATACCCCAATGATTGATAATCTGTGATTTCTCCTCTTCAGGGATCCCTGATCTGAACATAAAACTCTTAGATTCATTCATAGCAAGCCCAACAATAATCTCAAACTCAGATAAAGCTCGATGGAGTGAAGTAGAGAAAATATCACCAGCTGAGAATAGAAAGATGTCATCAGCAAAGCAGAGATGGGTGATGTGCAACTCAGCACACTTGGGGTGGAAGCCAAAACATTGGTGAGATGATTTAGAGTGGATTAGGCAGGAGAGTACCTCCATTACCATGGTGAACAGATAGGGGGAGAGGGCATCCCCTTGTCTAAGCCACCCTTTGAAAAAGCCCATAAAGGATTCCATTAAAAGAAAAGGAGGAGGTTGTAGTGACAAGCTCTTTGACCTTGCCAATGAATGGGGGCGGGGGGGAGGACCAAGGTTCGCCATGTCGATGTTGCTTGGCATGTCGCCAGGTGACTCCGACGACATGGGGAAAAAAGGGAAACCGCGGGGAAAGAGTGGATTAGGCGGGAGAGTACCTCCATTACCATGGTAAACAGATAGGGGATCCCCTTATCTAAGCCCTCTGAACCCTTTGAAAAAGCCCATCAAGGTTTCCATTAAAAGAAATGGAGAAGAAGATTGTATTGCAAGCTCTTTGACCTAGGGGGAGGGGGGAAGAACCAAGGTTCACCATGTCGATGCCACCTGGTATGTCGCTAGGTGGCTCCAGCGACATGGGGGAAAAAGGGGAAACCAAGGGGAAATGTGGGGAAACCATGGGTTTTTGATGGATTTTTTGCCCCCAAACTTTAAACATGCCTAATTAAGGCCTAGATGTATCCAAATACATAAAACAAATACAACAAAATGCCTACACATTAAAAGTCATTACTTGAGGGGGGTTAACGTACACGCTGTCGGGTTTGAAAGCTGTAAAGAAGATGTTATATGTAATTAAGCCAAATTAAAAGTGAATTTAAATCAAACTAAAAGATACATAAAACTAGAAATCAAGTGCCATATCCATAATACAAAAAGGGAATGTAAGTCAAACTAAAAGATAACTCGATCAAAATGGAAATGCCATCAATGATCAAACTAAATGTGAATGTAAGTCAAACTAAAAAAATACATAAAAATAGAAATCAAATGCCATCAATGGAAAGTCTGCATTTATGGGCCACTTATATCCAAAGCGAATGACGGGCAGGCTCATCAGGATCATCATCTCCGTCTCTGCTCTGCCCCCCACCATAATACGTCTGCTCCGCGTAGTTGCAATACTAGGCCCAGGACATCATCCGATGATACCACTACTGAGAGACATACCTCTGGTAGTCCTCAGGATTCATATGCACCAATACGTTGGGGGTAATAGGTCGTCACAATAGTGACCGTGACAGCACCTGGGCACAACAGAAAGAGGGTATGCATATGAATCATCCCCATATCCAGCAGCAACAGGGTATGGGGCATCTGGAAATATCCCATACCCTCCAACATAAGGCACGGTGTCATAGCCCCCATACTCGTAACCGTAAGATCCGAACTCCTGACTTTGATAAGATGGTGGTAGGTGGTGTCCCTCATATCCCTTATATCCTCCTTACCCTTCATACCCGCCGTATGATGCCGATGAGGAAGATCCCTGCTGGTCAATCCCTACATCCAAGCTCCCAATGCTATGAGAGATGGATGCCTCCTCCTGCGCTCCCAAATGCTTCTTTCCCCGGTGCTAAAAAACCTGAGAAAGCTAGCTGGCTGTACCACGTGGAGGTGTGATACATTGATCCGTATCTTGTATAGCATAATCAAAGCTCTACCCTCTTCTGTGAAAGGGGATACCCATATCTGAACACCCTACCACCTCCTCCCCCACTTGTGCCACCTTGGGCATCATCGTCATCATCCTCTCCTCCTCCACCACCATCAGCACTCTGACTACCACTCCCACTACCATCGGTTCACTCAAAGGTTTTAAATTTCGATTTCCCCAGACATTTCGCCAAGGGGTGTCTGGCGAAATTTCACCAGATTTCGCCCATATTTCGCTGATATTTTGACGAAATGGGGAAATGTCACCATTTCGCCAAGGAGTGAAATGGCGACATTTCAGCAGCATGCCGGCGAAATTTAAAACCATGGTTCATTCCTACTACTAGCACCACCAAAATGTGAGGGTGACTGGGTGATGCGCATGGCCCTGTTGAAGGAGTACCTTGCTCTCGCCCACCTCTGTCGTCGTAACCTGATCCACATTAATCCCCATCTCTTCATCAGCTCTGGTTATCTCTGCTTTAGGACGACCATCGGCTTGATCCAACTCAGGAGTCGTAACCCATTCATAAAGTGGGTCATCCTCATCGGTCGCCTCAACTAGCAAATCCACCAGATTAGTCGGTAAAGTCTCCCGCTCTCATCCTCTCTCACTTTCATCCTTAAATGCATGTTGTAGTGGCAGAAAACTAACTTCTGAAGCTTCGGATATGCTAATCTGTTGTGTTACTTCGTATGAATGAGAAAACAGTGCTCCAATTCATCTCACAAGTTGAGGATGATGCAGTTTGAGCCAAGATCTGGACGGCTAAAGACCGAAGTGTAAGGGCACTGATTCCGTACATAAGCCAACACTCTGTTTATTAAATTTAGAAATTAAAAGTCTATATAATTAAAAAGATTGTTTATAATTTAACTAAATTTACATGACATCATCTTCTTCCTCACAGCAATGGCGGCCTATGAGCCGAATGACCCAATATAATTCCTAAACAGAAGCAACTACAACATACAACATGAATTAGAACCCCACTTAAGCTGAAAACTAAAATAAAAAAATTTCAAGTCTCTTGGAAAAAACCTTATTTCCGAACAACCCTTTTGTCTTAAACTTGGGGTCCAGTTTTGGATACACATCATGTACAGCCTGCAATAACTTTGAATTTGCTCCAAGTCTGTGGTTGTACTAATATTTGGGGTTCAACCAGTACGTTATTGAATAAGAGAACAAATATATTCAATTATTCATAAGTTATCAATAAAAACATCAAGTCAAACACAAGAAACAAATCACTTACCAACCTTATGAAGTGGTGGACAAGTGTCTTGTACCAATGATTGTTGATTTTGTGGACCCATTTATAAGACCTCCGGTAAGCGACTTTGATTTACTTTTTCATAAGTCGTCTCAATTCTTACACGGACTCCATAGTAGGATAGACATCCGTATCCACATTCCGTAAAACTCGATATAAGAGCTCCAAGTGACTCACCAAGTCACAGACCTTTTCCCAAAAAGGTCCGTGAAGAACAATCTCCTCAACTCTCTGGCCCACTACGGTTCCACTCTCGCGACAAGCAACCCAGTCAGCACTAGTAAAAAGAGTACTCAATCCTGCTTTATGAAGTAGGATGCTCTCTAATGCGATATAGTTTGTTACAAATCGAGTTACGCCCGGTCTGACTATGCCCCCTTACATGTCTTTCTCATCTTCTCCAGTACAAATGCATGGTTGTATATGAAGTTTGTGACGGTACGTGCATCCTCAAAAACACTAAGTACACTCTTTCTAGTAGCAATGGCCTCTAACATCAAGTCGATGCAATGCGCTGCACATGAAGTCCAGTAAAAGTTGGTACTTCTCTATTAGTGTCATCCTTGCCTTTACAAAGGCATAACCATTATCCGTCACAATCTGTACAATATTTTTCTGCCCTTCTTTTATGATATCCATCAGCAAACTCATGATGTAAGCCACATCCTTTATCTTATCAGAGGCATCTACAGACTTGAGGAATACGGCTCGTCCTCTACAATACACCGTGAAGTTAATGATTGACAGCTTTGTGGGGCCTATCTACCCATCACACATGATAGTGACGTCATACTCCTCCCAGTGAGGCCTCAAACTATCAATATACTCTCTTATCTCTGCCTCCTCCTGTCCTAGGTATTTCCCCAAAATCTCTTTTGGTGTGGCGGGCAACACTCCTCTCCCTGACTCCTGTATGATGTCTACCATCTTCTTGAAGTGTGGTGAGTCAACTGCATTTGCTGGGATGTGGTTGAATATAAAGAATTTTGAAATGAACTTGCCCATCTTTTCTCTCACATTTCCTCCCCTCCAAACATCTTTAAGGCACTTCTGTCTTGAATCAGATGACTCATACAGAGATGGGTCTAAGGGCGGATCAGGCATCCTAATACTCTGACTTCGCTGGAATGTCGGTGCTCTATCTCCCGATTTACTTGATCTACCTGTTGCGCTCTCTCCTGTGCCAGATGACTCGGCCCATGACGACCCACCTCCTGACAGTTTTGTCCTAGACTGCCTTGCCCCAAAGAGGCCTCTATCTCTCCTCTCTCCTCTTATACGCAAGCTGTATGGATGCCCGATATTTAGCGCGATACTGTAGTTGCCCATGCTCAGTAGTAATGCCATCATCTTCATCATCATCGTCATCCACTAGTAGACGCGGTGGTTGCTTCACTTAATGTCTGACACTCATTTTTTTTCCTTCTTATCTACTCTTAATGTCCCACCAGCCTCCCAATGATCTGCCATCTGCTTCTTCACCTCAGGAGGCACCTTTGGGCAATGAGTTACATTTTTATAACCGTGTGCTAAGTACTGTTTCAGCCTTGACACCCCACCACACTTCATGGTATGGTCACAGTAGTTGCATTGGGATTTGTTCTTTTCATTCTCATACATAACCCAATGCTGCCATCCTATCTTTTGCCTCCTCCTTGCTATCTCAGATGAACTTGTAGCAAATAATAATACAAAAGCCATAAGAACTCAAGAATTACAACAATCCAATTCTTTCATGTTTTTCTATATTTTATTAATTTTTCTATTTTTTTAATATTAATTACACTAATTAAATAATTTCAGAAATTAATCAAAGTAAATTTCTGACCATAAATTATTAAGTTTTAGTAATCTAGTTTTCTACTATTTTTCCTATATTTTTTTTACATTTTTTTTCAATTTATTTATTTATTTTTAAACATTATTTATACTAATTAAATAATTTCTGAAAAAATAATCAGATTTTATTTTCCTAATTGAATCTATCAAATTTTATTACAATAACATTCTATTATTTATTACATAAATATAAGACCTTATTTTATATTTTATAACTATTATATATATTTTTATGTATTTTTCAGCCTAAATATATATATATTTTGAAAAACAAGTAATGACACTAGGTGTCATTACGTAACATATAGTTAATCCACAAGTTTTAATGAAGAAACATTGAGTTAACATAGTTTTCACCTTGATTTCACTGGTGAAACGCTTGAAAATGGCGTAGATCTTGATGAGTGATGCTAGATTTGTGTTTTCGTACACAAATCTGATCAAAACCCTCTTGAAATGGGAGAGGAATGGGGAAATCTGCTCTATTTGGGGCAGATTTCCCCTTTTATAACTGACATGTCGCGCATGTCGAGCGACATGTCCGACATGTTTGTTTAACTTTCAAAATTACCCTCATGTCGCATGCCATAAGGGTAATTTTTTTTGTTTTACCCTCATATCGGTCGACATGGGTGACATGGCGCACGAAACCAGGGTAAAACCGATTTACATCCTGGTTTCGTGTCTCCAAACTCCAAATCGGTGACATGTCGCCCGACATTGCAAACACTGGAAGGACCAAATTTCAAGAATAGTAAATAGGATATCTCATCTGATGTTATCATAAATCTTTCTCAGACATAGTGTTTGAACTCGGTTTCGGATCGGGGATCGTCCCGGTCTGAGACCGAGTTGGATCGCCGATCCAAAGTTGGATCAGACAATCCAGAAAAAAAGAAGTTAAAAGTAAAAGGGGTGGTGTACGATGATGGCCCAGAAATGCCTCACACGGGGTCCACTGCTTCAATTCTCAGGGAACCCCCGTGACTCTCCAGGATGGAAAAGATAAGGTCTGTTTCGAATAACCTAAATCTGGGTATACTTTGGATTGTTGGGAGAGGTCATACCATCAATATATGGAAAGACAGATGGATCAGAGGATTCTCACAAGATCTGATTGCTTCTTTTAAACCTCACAACAGCCGGCTTGAATGGGTGGGACAGCTTATTCATCAAGATTGGGGGTACTTGGAATCAAATTCTACTTCAAAACATATGGCCAACAAACATTGTTGATGAAATTCTGAAAATCCCCATTCTTGGTGAAGGTGGAAGTGATGAATGTGTTTGGGATGCTACATCAAATGGTTTATTCACAGTGTCATCAGCCTACAAACGAATCCTGGACAAAAATGTATTTCTTGCTAATGATGAAAGAACTAGACTGGTGATTGGAAGTGTTCTGGGTCTGTCAAATTCTAACTGTCCTATTTGTGATCAATCTGTCGAATCACAATCTCATCTCTTCCTTGCATGTCATGGGGCACGTCCTGTTTGGTTTGGCTCATCTTTACAACTACGAACAGAGAGTCTAAACGTGACCTCATGTAAGACCTGGTTTGCAAGCATGATCGACAAACGTACGTCACATGATGTACAGCTTGAATCGATTCCTTCTTTGATTGGATTCATTTTATGGGAAATATGGAAAGGAAGAAATGCGCTTGTATTTGAAGGCAAGACCTTTGATCCATTACACATTCTTGATATGACTCGAGGAGGATACAACGACTTTTGGTGTTCATCTTCAAAGAAATCAGCAAATGACAAAGAAGGATATCCTTATTGCTTGGTCAATTCCGATTCATCCATTTACAAAAGTGAATTTTGATGGTGGAACACAAAAAAACTCTGGGGAGTTGGTTTTTGGGGGTCTGCTGCGTGACCATAGTGGCCAATTTATTGTTTGGGTCAATTACAGCAGGAGATAACAACATTGTTGCAGAAGCTCTTGGAGCATTGGAAAGTCTTTGTCTAGCTTGGCATAAAGGAGTCACACACCTACATTTAGAAGGTGATTGCCTTCCTATATATCCTTACTTAAAGATGAGAGTAAATTACCACCATGGGAAATTGTGGATATCATAAACAACTGCAGACAAGTGCTAAAACGCTTCACACAAGTTCAGATCAATCATGTGTATCGTGAAGCAAATCAAGCCGCAGATCACGTAGTTAAATATTGTATGAAAGAAAAGTTTGGAATTTGTTGGTTGTCAAAACCACCAGATTTCCTTCCGAGTGTACTTTCGATGACTTCTCGGGTAGAGCCTCTAACCGATCTGTCTCTCATTTTCAATAAAGTCCCTTTTTAAACCAAAAAAAAAGAAAGAAAGAGAGGAATAGAGAGAGAGAGTAGGGTGATGGAGGAGCATTTTAGAAAGATAAATCTACATAAAACTAACTGTTTTGTTAATACTTTTTTTTTTTTCTAATGATTTTGGGACTTCGGTGTTTCTTTCTAATTTTCTTGTAAAAAGCCCTATCCTTTAATAAAAAAAGTTTTTCCAATTTATGCCATTAATTTCAAATGACCCATCTTTCCCCCCGTCTCATCTAAAGAAACCCTTATTTTATTTTCTTCTTCTTCTTCTTCACAAATTTAAGAGAAAAAGCAAGTCTTCTTGTTCTTCTTCTTCATCGCAAATTAAAAAAAGGAAAAGTAAGACAAAATACATCTTTGAATAGAGTTGCATCATACTTTCTTCAAAACCAGATTTGATGAGGGGTTATTACAATTTCTTCTTTAGGAGAATCCAAGATAGTGACGACGGGGCTACAATAACGACGTGACATTTTCTAGGTTCCAACAATATATACATTTTTCTGGTGACATTTTCTAGGTTCCAACAATATATACATTTTTCTGGTTCCTACAAAATCAGACAAAATGCTTATGAGATTTTCTCATTCCTCTTTCTAGGTTTCAACAAGACATTTTTAGCATTTTGACATTAGATATACCAATACCTAATGTGCCACATTTGAAAGGAATCATCAAGGATTGAGGTTTAATGTGCCCCATTCAGACCATTTTGGTTGAGACTGATTAAAGAAGCCTTCTAGTGTTGTACTTTTGATCCTAATTTTACGAATTGTTAACTTTTGGATTATCCTCAAATCATCTGGAAGAAAATAGAGTGGATGATTTATGAAATCGTAAGCCTCTGGATTGACTTGGCATCATTAAAGAGAAAACAAAGTGGATGATTTTACGAATTGCTAATTTTCTGGATTCCCTTGAAATCATCTGGGGAAAAATATAGATGATTTATGAAATCTTAAGTCTCTGGATTCCGCTGAAATCATTCGGAGAAAAACATAGTGGATGATTTATGAAATCCCAAGTCTCTAATTTGACTTAAAATCATCTGAGAGAATACAAAGTGGATGATTTTAAGAATTCTCGACTTGCTGGATTTTCTTAAAATCATCCGAAAGAAAACAGAGTGGTTAAATTAACTAACTACGTCGTGATCTGATTCGAACTACGTTGAAGCCTAACGAAAAATACAAGGAAGAGAAACAAACGTAACATGCAGTTGAGTGTTTACAGTTGACATCGTTCTTTGCCAGTAGCTTCTCGTGCCTCCCTTTCTTAGGGTTCGATTGAGAGTATAAAAAAAAAATGGGTTTTAATTAAGTCACCAGAACGCGAAGCGGGTGCGGGAGCGGGAGTGCCAAACTTGAAAATAACCTTTGGTCTAGAGCGCCTATAGAGTGTCTGTATATGTACATACAAACTATACTTCATGTACAAAGATATTTCAATTTTTATTCTTATATTCAATCACATATGCAAAAGAACGGATATAGCACAAAAAATATCTCAATTTGGTCATATAAATTTGGATTATATAGTTCGAAATGGATATTTATCAACCCAAATTCATACATATTTGCACTTTTCAAAAAATAAGTCCACTTTTTTTTCTTTTTTATTTCCAGTCATGTAACATACTTCTTTAAGAGAGTGGAAGTTATCTCAACATTCCCCCGTTCGGAATCTTCATGTTCACTCATGATGTTGCTGTAAAAAGATAAAATAAAAAAAAATTAAAAAAAAATAACAATTTTATGAGAAGAAATACAATCACAGTAGAGGTGCAATCTTCTTTGATTTTCATGAATTAATAAAAAAAGCAGAAAGGAAGAAATATAATATTATAAGTTTATACTAAAAGGATTGTAGGATAGAATGAGAGAAAGATGATAAATAGAACTGCTGTAGTGCACTGCTGTCCAACTCCAATATCAACAGGAAAAAAAAACAGAGCACGCGACAGCATGTCTTAGGAAGGAGAGAGAGAGAGAAAGCTTAGCAAATTCAAAAAATAAAATAAAAATAAATTTTTGAATTTTCACAATATGCCAAATACAATCACAGTAATTAAAAAAAAAAAAAACAGCGTGGACGAGTGAGAGAGATCTAAAATCTAAATTTTTACAAGATGCAAAACCGTAGGAAAAAAAAGGAGCATGGCGTGGAGTAGATAGAGAGAGAGAAAGAGAGAGATTACCTTTGATGAATGGCGTGTAGTGCAATGCCGAGTGGACAAGGGGACGGTGGACTTGCTTGTGAACTTGCAGGTTGCAGGCTGTTGCAGCTTGATATCGTTTTGTCTTGTTCAAAGAAGGTTTTTAAGAAAAACACAAAAGACGGTCTAGCTTAATTAAAACCTTTTTAAATCTTAAATTGATTATTTTAATGACTACAAAAACGTAATTTAATATAAAACTTTCTTAATCCGCACGTTAAACTCTATAAATCCGTGCGTTTACTTTATACAATCCTTCAATTAACGCTAATGAATGCCTTCACATTTATAGTACGCAAATTTCAAAATGTAAATCTGCGGATTGAAAAAGCTCAATCCGCAACTTTGGGGCATTTTTGCTCTCAGAAGGTTACTCTTAGGTGACGGATTGTGCGACCTAGGGTTTTAAGCCAAAAAATCATAATAATAGATCTTTTCTCCTCAAATATTTATTTTGTCTTTCTTTTCATTTTTAATTTGTGAAAAAGAAGAAGACCTTTTTTTAGCTTATGAAGAAGAAGATGAAAATGACAAGATAAGGGTTTCTTTAGAAGAGAACGAGGAAAGATGGATGGATTAAAATGAAGGATATATGTTAGAAAAGTTTCCTCCATTAAAGGGTATTTTTGATATAAATTATATTTCAATAGTGCTTTTGACATTAAGTTTAAAACCCTTATCTTTTTGTTAAATGAGAAAATATCTATAATTTTTTTGCTAAAAGCCCTAATTATTATAGGTAAGCAAAATATTAATATTTTATAAATTATTTTTAAAATAAAATATAAAAAATGTATTAATTTTTCAACATGGTATCAGAGCCAGTTTACATCTTATTTTAAAACTCACTATAATACCATGAAGAAGTATAAATACATTTCTTATTTCATTGTTATATGCTGTGGAATTGTTTATAGACTATAACATTTTGTCTATACATTCGATGTGGGAAAAATAAAGCAGAGAATGTCTATGAGAGATTTGACATAAAACAAAAGGGCTAGCTTTGGATCGATTACCCTTGCTAGTGGCAGAACACTTCATGATAAAATAGAGATTGGTTGCAAATTTTGTGTTGAGGAAAGAAAGAATAAAAAGATACACCATCCTTATAAATAATCAATTCTGTAATGCAACCAAACAACCCTTAAACCTAATTTTAGTACATAAAAAGGGCTGGCCCAAATTTCAAAACATTACTCATATACAATTAATTCTTTTCTTTTCTTCTTTTAAATAAAAAGATAATAGTTTTAAGAAAAAATGAAACCAATGCAGTTTTGGGTTAACCTTCATTAACCTCGATTTGATTTTCAATTGATGCTAATCTGACCTAAACTGAACCAAAGTCACATCTATTTTATCGATTATATAAAAAATATAGCTGCCATTTTAGCTGGATACGAAGGAAAGCACAACATTTGTGATTTTGTATGCAACATAATTCCACGTATACATCTATGAAACCGGCAACCTATCAATCTAAAAACCCTAAGACACATTTAAACTTAAATTGGTGTCCAATTTAATCAGAACTATGGGTTGGTGGTTTCAAGGAGGCCTTCATGGCTTCATGTGACTGGTGTCACACGATACATCGTATGCAAATATTATACACTTTTTTGAAGTCTTTGACATGAATTATTGACTTTAGATATGGTCTACATATCTTCGTAAAGAGAGCATATCATTTGGAGTGAAAAATAATGGAATGTTAATTGGAGTATGTAGTGTGTGAGTACGCAAGTCATGCATTTAATTAATTTTGTCTTTTAGTGATGACGCAAGGAACAACTAAATATGTGGCATACATACGTACACGCTTTAGATGATATTCCACAAATTTTGCTCTAAACAAAATGCTCTCTTCCAAAAATGGTTCCAAATCGACTACACCGAAATCTTGCACAAGTTCTTCCCACACCAATATCTTTGGTTGACTCTTTTTTAATAGAATGATTACAAAATTATTTTTTTTCTCTATAC
>JAUPMG010301237.1:0-16836 GCA_031762675.1 Pachysandra terminalis | reverse complement strand
TTGTGATTGTGACTTGTGATGTGAGTTTGGAATATCAAATATCAATTATCATTTATGGACTTATTTCATTTGACATTTAGACCTATTTTGGGCTTATTAGGTATATTTTAACCTTAATCCCCATTTAAACCCTTAAAAACAAAAAAAATAAAGAAGCAAAAAACCAATTTCTCCAACCTAGCGAAATATTTCGCTAGGCTGGTGAAATTTTACACCATGCCGGCGACATTTCGCCGGCATGCCGCCCACATTTCGCCAGAGAAGTCTGGCGAAATGTCGAGCGAAATCGACATTTAGAACCTTGGCTACAAGGGTGGCAGAATTTTTTCAGATCAAATAAAAAATGTTCTCAGTAGAAGTTCTAAAGGACAAGTTCAAAGTTAATTTAAGAATTTCGGAAAGGAGCTGATGTAAGGTTAGCACGATTATCATCAACGAACAGGAAGTAGTATGGATCTCGAGGTGCTGCTCCGAAGCCATTGGACCGAAATTTGCAGAAAATCAATCGAGGCTTTGGAAGAAGATCACAAACTCAGAAGTGCTTATCATGGAGATCAAAAAGAATTTGGGTGGACGTATCCTTCGGATCTGTGTTTTTGTGGGCACAAGGGTGATCGGGATTTTTGTGCATGAAGACAAGGAAGGTGGAGGCTGGAAAATGTTTGGAAACAAGATATCAAACAAGGAAAAGGTAGCAGAACCCGTGGGGGGTTTCATCGCAGGCAGAAATTTTTTTCTGGGTGCGAAGGCTTTGTTCATCCAGAATGTTGGCTCTAACCCTAAAATATCTATAAACCAAAATGTATTAGTAGTAGAGGATAAGTGGAATAGGGCATTGGTGTTGACCCCTAACTCTGAAACATCGTGAGCTTTCATCTCATCGGAAATTATGAAGTTTTTTAACAACAAATTTCAACCAGAGATCATTCCGTTCTCGGAAAAACAGGCCGTTCTCTTTGCACCTAAGAGAATATTGCTAGTCGGTTGGCTTCTCTTAAATCTTTTCCTCTAAAGCTCAAGGAAGACGTCCTAATCAATAGATGGAAAGAGATCACCAATCAGAAAAAAAATAGTGAAGGATGTTGGGTTTACGTTTTCGGTCTACCACCGAACTTTTGGTTGGACGACATGTTTGCAATCATCGGAGACTGGTGTGGAGGACCAATTCGTGCGGACGAAATTACCTCTCAAAGAAGGTAGATGAAGTATGCGAAACTCCTAGTTAAATGCGTTAAGCCCCTTCAAATCCCACGCTCTATCTCGTTGTTTTTTGGAGAATCAGACCTCTTGATCCAAATCGCAACGTCACCAATGGAGAAGATGATGGAGATTTGCGTGATTGACAAAAAACAGAGGTTGGGTCTGAAGCTTGAAGATGGTGAGGTGGCAAAGAAGGAAACACGTGGCAACATAGGAGTGGGGCCTTATGACGATGCGCATAAGGGTTGGGGTCAGGTGGGGTTTGAAAATCGAGATAGTGAGAACAGCTGGTGGGCAAATAGGGGGGGAGATCCCCTTTTTGAATTTTAAATCAACTCGATTTTTGGGAGATAGGGAGAATCTCATTGACCATGGGCCAAATGAGACACTTAGAGGAAAGCCCATAACTAGATCAAGGGGTTATGCGGTCCAAGCATATAGTAGGGGCAACTCAGATTTTGGGCCTCATACACGTACCAGGTCAACAAATCAATTCGAGCGTAGCAACAACGAAGCAAACATGAGCCCAAGTCATGTTCGCAAGATGGGTCATGATTCGAAGGTAAGACCATCTGGGGGGAGAATAAAACTAAAAGAATTATCCCAAGCCCAATTCGTGGGTGAAAGTTGACTCATGGGCCGATGGTTAGATTAGTTGGGGAAGGGCCGTGGAACCATAAAGGGATGGACCAGCAAGCTGATCCAAATCAGGAGATTGGCTCGAGAGTTACGGACCATAAAGACCCAAGTCCATCTTCCATTAAGGAAGTAGTGGATCGTGCGATCAAAGACTTGAGTCCAAAACCTGCTCAAATCCAACAGAGGTTGGATCAGCTGTTACAGGTCTTCGTTCAAACACAAGGGAGCAAGCTGGGTGCAGAACAGAAAGTTGCAGAGAACATCAACACAACCCCACCCCAAATCGCATTGCAGTGGGTCATTGCCAAGTTTCGTTGCAGCTTCGGTGGAGGGATATGATGAAGCAGAGTACAAAGGGTTAGAAGTAAACTTGACGATGGTCTCTGACTTGATTCAGGCAGGTTACGACAAAGAAGTGGTGGAAGAGGCTTTGGGCAGGAATAGGGTGGTGATTTTGCCAAAAAACACCCAGACTTGATACGTGAATATAGGGGAATGTCAGTCAAAAGCAGATTGCAAAGGGAGGTGGCAAGGTTCCTCATTAATTTCTTCGAGGCTCCCACATGAAACAGATTTGTCGGATGTTCAGGTAATCTCCCCCCAAAAATGGCTATATCGCATGTCAATCGTACCGTGGTGAGTTTGCAGTTGGTTCCTTCTTACCTTCAAAATCTCCTCCAGGGTCTTACACACTCCCTAGAATGTTTGTTCTTTCATTCTTATTCAGAGGAGATGGATGCAGAGGGGGGTTAAGAGTGGTATGATTATTTCCTTCTGTTTCGGTAATTATTCTGTTCCATTATCCAATTTCCCTATGCACTTTGTATCAGGTACCAAAAGCTCGGTTGCTAATGTTAAATAGCCATTATATGGGGAAAAAGTTGAGCTGAGTTTGTTACAGAAAATTTCCTTGGTGGGGGCTCATGCATCTGATATTGCCAAGAAGGGGGAAGTAGATGAAGACGGGTCTTGGTGGGAGGACAATGTGGACTTTGGGGAACGGGTCCCCATTGAGGGGAGGCCGGGGAGTCAAGTAAAACTGGATGTTCACGATTCGATGGGGATGGAAAATATAGCAAATTTGTTTAGGTTGGAAGCCATAGATAGGAATGGGCATACCTGAAGCAGTGCCTAGGTTTAGAAATAGCCGGGAGGGGTCGGGTAGGAGCTCTTCTCCCATGGTAAGAAAACTCCGCAATTTGGAATGGAGTTTACAATACCATATGAAAGATAGCAAATCTAGAGCTGCAGGGGGATTGTCCTCTGTGGGTCAATGAGAGTGATCAGTTGGAATATTAAAGGATTCGGGGTGATGGAAAAGAGAGAGCTATAAAGGAAGTTTGCAGGAAAAACAAACCTTGGGTGGTGGTAATTCAAGAGACAAAAAAACAGTCCGTCGGTAGAAGGTTAATACCTAAGCTGTGGGAGGTTCAAAATAGGAGATGGTCTGCTTGCCTTCACTGGGGGCATTGGAGGGTATTTTGATCACGTGGGATATTGGAGGATGGGTTCGAGTGGAAGCTCACGGATGTGTGTGGTCCTAACTCGTATAGAGATAGGGAGGCTTTTGGGGAAGAGCTCCAATCCATCTCAGTTTTCCTAAAATTTTTGAATGAGAGAATTAAACGGTGGAATAGAGTGACGTTTGGAGATATTCCTAAGCAAAAGAAGTCGGTCCTTGATGAGATTGAGGGATAGATCAGTGGGAACAGAAAAATGACACTTTTTGAGGAGGAGAGGGATAGGAGGAAGACAAAGAGAGGAGCTGGATACCATTCTGAAGCAGGAAGTGAATAGTTGGAGACAGAGGACTAGGATATCTTGGATTAAGGAGGGGGAAGAGAATACTCGGTTCTTTCACAAAATAGCAAATGGGAGGGCAAAAATGAATAACATAAATGGTCTCCTGGTGAATGGGGAAAGGGTAGAGGATGTGGGAGGTATTACGGAGGCTTTGAGGGAATTCTATACTGGACTACATTCATCGGAGCAGGATCTTATTTCTAACCTTAGAAATGTTCCGGGGAAGGTCATACTTAATCATCAGGTTGAGTGGCTGGAGAGGCCCTTCAAGGGAGTCGAGGTGAAAGGGGAAATAATGGGAATGGATTGGGAAAAAGCTTTGGGTCCGGATGGTTTTACCATGGCTTTTTATAAGCCAATTGGGAGGTGATTAAAGGGGAATTGATGACGGTGTTCAAAGAGTTTTTTTTCTTTTTCTAATGAGGTGGTCAATAAAATCACAAATAAAAACTTCCTAGTGCTCATCAAAAAGAAGACTGGGGCTAATGAGCTTAAGAATTTTAGACCTATTAGTTTGATTACCAATTTATACAAGATAACAGCGAAGATGTTGGCGGAGAGGCCCAATGGAGTTATTGGAGGTTAGTGACATCGAATCAATCGGCTTTTATTGTAAGAAGGCAGATTTTGGATAGTGTCCTAGTGGCGATTGAGGTAATAGAGGAAAGATCGAGTGGGGGTACAAGGTCTTATGTGCAAACTGGATTGGGAGAAGGCTTGATAGGGTGGAATGGGGCTTCATAGATTCTGTGTTGAAATGGAAGAGATTTGGGCATATGTGGAGGAAATGGATTGGAGGTTGTATCACTAAGGTCTCCTTTTCCATTTTAGTTAATGGGAGTGTTCATGGTCATTTCAAGTCATCTAGAGGACTCAAGACAAGGTTATCCTCTCTCCTTTCTTTTTACTCTAGTAGGAGATGTGTTGAATAGATTTTTCATTCAGGCAAAGAGTATGGGGTTTATTACTAGTTTCTCAGTAGGTAGAGAGAGGGTATCAGTTTCTTATCTTCAATATGCTGATGATAATATCATTTTTTTCAAAGCTGTGGAGGAATAGTCATATTGGGTCAAATCCATTTTGAGATGCTTTGAGATGGTTTCAGGCCAAAAAATTAATTTGGAAAAATCCACCATCTTAGGGTTTCATGTTGATCAGGGGAGATTACAACAATTTGCAGACTTCTTGGGTGTCAGGTGGTGGAGGTGGATATGCCAATTAGATATATTGGTCTGCCTTTGGGGAATAGTGCTAGGGCATTCTCTTTTTGGTCCCCTGTTATTGAAAAAATGGAAAAGAGATTGGCGATTTAGAAAATGAACTATTTATACTTGGGGGATTGGGTAACTTCGATCCAATCGACTTTGGCCAACCTACCCATATATTTCCTTTCCCTATATCGTGCTCCTGTAAGAGTAATTAAGGTGATGGAGAAAATTCAGAGGGACTTTGTGGGAGGGGGGAGATCATAGGAATGATCATTTGGAAAAGTGGAAAATAGTGTGCAAAAATAAAGATGCAGGTGGCCTAAATTTGAGAAATATCCAGGATCAAAACTCAGCTCTACTTGGAATATGGTTATGGCAGTTTAGCATGGACAACAATGCACTATGGTACAAGGTAATTGTAAGCAAAAATGGGATAGGTGATAATGGAGGGGAAGTTTGCCAAATAAAAAGGATTTATGATCAAAGCCATTGGAAGGTCATTTCTGCACTCGCCTCATCTTTCTACCCACATTTATGTGTTAGGGTTGGCAAGGACTCACATGTTCGTTTTTGGCATAATCTCTGGTGGGGTGAATCTACCTTCAAAACTAGGTTTCATAGGTTGTTTTTGGTGGCTTGTCATAAGGATATTGTCGTTTCATATATTCTTTCATGGTCGTCCACAAGCTTGATTTCAAAAGGGACCTCAGACCAGGTGAGTTGGGGGAACTGGCAAGTCATTTTGATACCCTCCCAACACTTTTTTTCATCGATTCCCAGACTTTGGATGTCCGAGTTTGGTCCTTGGAACCAAATGGTGTTTTCTCTACTAAATCCTTTTTTCCATTCCTTGGTAGAGATAGATTTCAAGACCCGGTCGCTTCCTCCCCTGAAGGTTATGGAAACCCAAAGTACCCCCTAGAGTTAGGCTCTTTGTGTGGACTGGCATCCTGTATAGAGTTAACACGTGTAATATGCTAAACTTGATTTGGAAAAGGCCTATGATCGGGTGGAGTGGCATTTTCTAGATAAAGTAATGGAGTGGAAAGGTTTTGGCTCTAGGTGGAGGACATGGATCTCGGGGTGTGTTAGAAACGCAGTGTTCTCATTCTTATGGAATGGAGGGGTGCATGGTCAAGTGGTTCCGTCCTGGGGTTTGAGACAGGGTGACCCATTATCACCCTCCTCTTCACATTAGTGGCTGATGTTTTCAGTCGTTTCCTTTCTAAAGGGGAGTCTCTTGGTTTGAGTGCGGGTTTTGAGATTGGGAGGGACCACTGTGTTAGTATTTCTCACTTGCAGTATGCAGATGACATTATTGTTCTTACATGTGGATGAACCCCAGACTTTTTGGATTAAGTCGATTCTTAGATGTTTTGAAATGGTGTCACCAGTCTGGATAAGAGCAGTCTTGTGGGCCTGAATATGTCTCAAGATAGGGTGGGGATGGGCATCAAGTACGCTTTGGCAGGATCTTTGGTGCGGGAAGTCCATTCTAGCAATGCGGTATTCGCGTCTTTTTAGAGTGGTTTCTACCAAAGAGGCTTTCGTGTCTGAGATTTTGTCGTGGTCTATTTTTGGTCTTGCTTGGCACCTTCCTTTCCGCCGGGATTTGCATCCTCGGGAGCTTTTGGAGCTCGAGGCTCTTTTTGCTGATTTGGGGGATGTTTTCATTGGATCTGAATGTAGGGATCATAGAATTTGGTGTCCCAATAGCAGGGGGAGTTCTCGGTTAGTTCTTTCTTTTCTACCACATTCGTCCTCATCTGCCTGAGCATGGTTCTTTCCCGGTTCGTCATGTTTGGGTGCCTTTTGTTCCGCCTAGAATTAAGGCTTTTGTTTGGACTGCCCTTTTGCGTAAGATTAACACTTGTGCTCACCTGCAAAGAAGATGGCTGTCTTGT
Source organism: Pachysandra terminalis (assembly GCA_031762675.1). Classification (NCBI taxonomy): domain Eukaryota; kingdom Viridiplantae; phylum Streptophyta; class Magnoliopsida; order Buxales; family Buxaceae; genus Pachysandra; species Pachysandra terminalis. Next base: position 10,082 of record JAUPMG010301237.1, on the reverse strand, counting down.
GCAATGTCACCCCATATGTGCTTCATGTGTCGTGACGAGGGGGAGTCGGTGGATCACTTGTTCATTCACTGCCCAGTGGCCTGAGAGGTCTTGACCTTTTTCTTACGACGTTTGGGGTTATGCTGGGTTTTGCCAGGTGAGATTGGTGCTTTGCTGGAGCAGTGGTGATTTCCTGGTCTGGGGGAAAGAGGCAGATTGATGTACCAGGGGGTGTGGCATGTGTGGGTGCTGTGGGGGGAGAGGAACTTGAGAATCTTTGAGGATAGGAGCAGATCGACAAACTTGATCATTGAGGCGATTTTGTTTATTTGAGGATAGGAGCAGATCGACAGACTTGATCATTAAGGCAATTTTATTGATGGTTTGCTCTTGGATGGTGATCCTCCCCGCTTTTAAGGGGATTGCTATGTCTGATCTGCTTGCGGGGTGGTTTGAGTTTACTTTATCTTCTCCCCAGGTCACTCATTCAGTGGTCTTGTGGCAGCCCCCACCGGTGGAGAGAGTTAAAGTTAATTTTGACAGATCATCTCTGGGTAATCCGAGGACTTCTTGGCATAGGAGGGATGTTCAGGGAACATGATGGACAAATCATTCATGCGTTCTCAGACCCGGTTGGTCTTGGCAAGGGGGATTCTGCTTCTGTGATTTCTTGGATGGCTGACCAGGTGTCTAGCCCTTGGAGACTTGCTCACCTTATCAATGTGGCGAGATTTTGGGGTAGTATGGTTCAGGCTTCATTCAGTCACATCCTCAGATCTGGTAACATTTTGGCAGATCGTCTTGCTAGAGATGGAGTAGGGAGAGAGACATGTTTGTGGGCATTCCACCAGATGAGATGCTTGGTGATGTTGGTTGGCTTTTGAGTTTTTGGGCTTCTGGCCCTGGCTTACATATCTCAGGTTCTTGTTTTTTTTTTCTTTTTTCCTCTTGTACCTTTTTCTTACTGTTTTCTTTCGCTTTTGTGCCTGGGTGCCTGGCTTGGGCGCCCAACACCTCTTTGTATTGTTTACTGTTTGATCTCTTTTTTATATATATCATGTGATGGTTATTCATCAAAAAAAATATGTTACAAAATAGGAGGCTAAACTATTCATCTCTCCACATATATGTTTTATGTGCAGGAGACACAGGAGTTAGTGGATCACTTTTTCCTTCATTGCACTTTGGCTTGGGAGATCTGGATGCATTTCTAACAGATTATGAATGTAAATTGGGTGATGCCAGAGAGTATAGTTGCACTATTGAATCGGTGGAGATTCTGAAGGTTGGGACAGAGAGGGAAGATATTACTTGATATTCTTTTTTGCGATTCTATGGGCAACTTGGGGAGAATGTAACAGGCGTACTTTTGAGGATTCACAGCGACCTATTGCATGGCCTAGTGACTCCATCTTGGGGTCGATGGCTGCATGGGTGGCGGCTAGACCTGAGTTTCGTAATTTCCCTATGGGCTCGATCATTAGGGGATGAAGTGCTATATTATATACATCGCCCATTCGGGATAGACAGAGTGTGGCTTGGAGGGCCCCGGATAGTGGACACATCAAACTTAACTTTGATGGCTTTTCTATGGGAAATCTTGCAAACTCTGGGATTGTTCGGGTTTTCAAGAGCTCAGATGGTATGATTTTTCATGTGTATTCGGCTCCGATTGGAGTAGGGGATTCTACTACAACGGAGATTTGGGCTTTGATTGCAGGCCTACGGGAGGCAAGGAACCTGGAGATGGATGATCTAAAGATGGAAGGGGATTCCTTTTAAGTGATCTCATGGATGTCAGCCACTAGTCAGTATCCTTAGAGATTTGCGCACCTTGTACGTTTAGGCTTTAGCAAGGCATCTTAGTCAAGGATTACGGATCTCTTTCTCTCATGTTCCAAGGTCAGCAAATGAGGAAGCGGATTCTTGGGACAGAAAAAGGGTAGCAAGAGAGTCCTTTGGAGCGAGCATACCCAGGGAGGATAACCTCAAGATTTTAGGATAATTAGGACTAGGGACACTGGGACCCTAGGGTCTCAAATTTATTTTGTCCTACTTTGTTAGTATGGTCATGTATATCTATTTGTTTTACTAGTTTTTGCTAGATTTGATCACACGTCATGATCTATTGTATATCCTTGTAATCTCTTGACTTTTTTGATGATTTATGAAAATGTTGTTAATTATCAATATATATATATATATGAAGATAAGTAAAGTAGCGTACAAGTGATGGCTGAGATGGACAGCAAACATAATAAAAACAAAAACAAAACAAAAAGAAAATGCTAACATCTAATAGAGATACAAGACGATATCCATGCCTAAATATATACTCCTAAGAACAAATGTGATTGTATATAGCACAAGTGTCACATCTCTGCTAACATGTCCTCCGTGGGTACCCCGACAAAAAGAGTCTCCACCCAGCCCTCCTCTGGCCAATATGTTTTGTTAGTGCAGAACATGGGAGAAGGATATATTCACTACCTATACAAGATGCCTCCCAGTCTCATATGGTGTAAAACAAAACTCCGAGGGCAATGGTGTGCATCGGACTTTCAAGAAATAGAGAAAGAATCACTCTTTATCTCTAATAAGTCAACCCCAAGCGGCCTTGCCTCTCTCAAACCGACTAATAGAGAAAACATCTCCGCTCATGTATTCTTTTATTTTTATTTTCTTTTTTGATCAATAACGAAGAAATTGATAGAAAAGAGGGGAAGAAATATTACAAGAGGATAAGGATGTAAAATTCCCAAAGGCAGAGAACCAACACAACCCCAAGAAAAAACAGAAAAAGAGAACCAGAATTACAAGCATAACCCTAAAAGACAATAGAAACCCCGCATATTGCAGAAACCCCGCACGACTCTACAAATCAACAACACATTCCCAATTCCGGATAAAATCTATAGTGGATACAGCCTTAAATTCCAGAAGCACACCAGCCCAAGAAGCCGTAGTCCCCATAATGCTATCTATAAGAAAACTGGATCTCCTCCAACATCCTTCAAAAATTCTTTTATTACGTTCACCCCAAATCTCCCACAGAATAGAGAAAAATAGAAGACGATACAGAATACGCCCTTTCTTCCCAAGAGAAGGGAAAAACCACTGCATTAGAAGTTCTCTCACCAGCCTAGGAGGAACCCATTCCACCCCTATACTCTTAATGACCCCAAACCTTCATAGCATACTCACAAGAAAGGAATAGTTGATCCACTGATTCTCCATCTTTCAAGCACATAACACATACCTATGATGATAAGGCCATGTACCTTCGCCTTTTTTGCAAATTATCCGCGGTATTAATCCGATTCAAAAGGGCTCTCACAAAAGCTCTAACTTTTGGAGGGACCCGGGACCCCCAAAGACTAGAGGTGGAAAAGGAAGGATCGGAGTCATTTCTAACACTCTGAAGGACATCAAGAAATGATTTACAAGAAACCTTCCCATCTAGATCAGGACACCAATCCGGGTATTAGTAGAGGAATCAACGACAATGGTATCCCAAAGATAATCAAAAAGACAAGCTAACTCCTCCACATCAGCCGTCCTCGGGATAAGGTGAAGTGGAAGATTCCAAGACAGACCAGACAAGGACCAGCTTAAGACCTCGGAGGCCAAAGACTCCTGAAATACCAAAATATGAAAAACTCTAGGAAACCGAGAAGCCAAAGAAGACTCTCCCACCCATGTTTTCAATACAAATCAGATATGGAAATCTTTCTTCCCTCCAAGGATTAAGGTGTGTACTTAGACAATGATTCTTAACAGGATTAACACCCCTAGAATATATATATATGAATATGAAAGCATAAGATACAAGTACCGATGAGAAACCAACTACTTGTACAAGTTCCATTTCTTATTTTGTTGATATAAAGTAAATATTTTGATGTAGCTATACACCAAAGTTAAGAAGGATAATTAAGGGATTGGAAAGAGATGGCTAGACATGATGTAATAAAATCCCCCTTTTTCTTTTAAACCCAGGAATTATTTTATTTTCCCCGCATTTCTGAGTTCAAGACATGGTCAAATTTGAACATCAAATCAAAATAATATTTCTTCCAGCAAGGGTCATCCACAGAAAGAGCTTTCTGTTCAGTTTAGATGCTGAGCAGAAATATCAAAAAGAAGATAGAAAAATGAAAAGGGGATTTCATATTAAATGGTCATATGAGGAAGTTAAGCTTTGCAGATGAGGTAAAATTAAATATGAAAGGAGCAGAATAAAATATGAAACAGATGTCCTCCAGAAATATGGATATGATTTTGAAACAAGCTTATCAAATTTAAGCCCAGGAACTAAGTTTGCACCTATTCTAAAGCATGGATCAGGTTGGTTATTCTTTTTCATTTTAACCATCCAGACTCCAGACAACGAAAAATATGTTACCTATTTGATTCAATAATAAGCAGAAGGCAAATTACTCCAAACAAGAAGAAAGAAATAAGGAACATGTTGAACTCCAACATAAATAATGTAACATATTATGTATGAGAATATACGATATACAAATACAATTATACCAATCTGCAATCATATTTAACAAAAACATGGGTTGGCATTTAGCAAAGGAAAATTGATTATTCTATGTTGTGGAATCAAACTTGCATTTCATTATGAGCCAAGACAGAAAAATAGAAATAAATTAGTTGAAAGAAAAAAAAAAAAAAAAAGATCCCTTCCTAATAGAGAGAAACTTCTCAGGAAAAAAAATAATAAAAACGAGGACCATATGAATCATGAAGACATTATAAACTCCAAAACATATGTAAAAATTTGAAGACTTACATGTATAACAAGAACTGGGCAGCTGACATGCCGTATTTTATCTATATTCTGAAAATAATGAACAGGCCGTCATCAATACAAAGCAAAGTTTTCAAAAATGTAATTGAAGCAGGACATAATAGCTCTCTCTTCAAAACTTACTTTAAATATGTCGAACCAGAATGTCATCTTGACAGGATACAACACACGTATGCCCGAAAGGATAGCACTATGCAGAACAACAGCCCTTAACTTCAGTAAACGAGAAGCCAAGTGTAACGTGGGTCCACTTCCAACAGATTGCCCATATAGAATCACATCTTCCTGCCTAATTCCATAATCTCTCTTCAAACAATTATACACAGCTTCGATGTCGTAGTATGTGTTAAACTCGGATGGCTATCACAAATAGTGAGATAACCACTTATCAGAAACAGCAATAGATAGCAAAGAGAATAGATTGATAGAAACAAACACAAAAGTAGAATGCAGAGATAAGATATTTTTTCTTCCTTCTGTGAAGAACTACAAAGCCACCTATGGGTTAAGTAAAAGTTTATGCAAGATTTGCAAAGCGAAAAGAACCTCAATAACCAGCAATGTCAGTATCGCTCACCTTACCAGAAGAAACTCCATATCCAGAATAATCATAGCTGCAATGTACAAAGATGCTTAGTTAACTATAAAATATAAAGCCTTGTAGACATAATACTTGCATTTTGCTTTGCATCTCACAGAACATTACTATAACTAATCACGTTAACCTCGTATAATCATTACAACAAGAACTTCCTGCAATTCTTACATAACAGAGTTAAATTCAACGTTTACAAAATCTTTTAGATATATTTTTTTTTTTTTGCTAAGTCATGAACATATATATATATGTGTATGTAAAGAGAAGAAGAAGGTACAGCAACCACAATAGAGAAGGCCTCTACCAGTGGCACCAAAGCAAAAATAAAAGGACCAGGAGTCCGAAGAAAGAGAAAAGAAGAGAGAAGAAAGAGAGAGGAACACAACACATGTGCGCCCCCGCACATACAACCAAGACACTAAAAATCAAATCATGGCCAGATCCAAGTCCCCCGAGACCATAGAGACCCTACTAGCACCCATCCTCGCAAGATCAGCCACCAACTGATCAGTCACCCTAGGTGCAGCAAGAAACGAAACTATCCGCCCTCTAACCAAAGACACCGCCAACCGAACCAAATGAATGACCCTCCAGCTGCACGAATCGGGCCTCTCCAACTAGTCAACAATAAGGGGAGTGTTACACACAATCCCAAAATCCAGAAAGCCCTGTGCTCGACCAAGCCTCAAACCAGTCACAAGAGCCACCAGCTCTGTCTGCACAACCTCAGTCCACACCGCGGGACCAGAAAAAGCAAAGATAGGTCTATCATCCTGATCTCGAAACACGCCACCAATCCCCGAAGGTCTGGACATAGCTGGACAGAAAGCCGCAAAGGACATCTTCACCCAGCCAACCGGAAGAGGGACTGAATGCAACGGACGAGCCTGAGTTGGACTAGCACTAGAAGAGATCGAATGCCACTCACGCACAATCTTTTAGATATTTAAACAACAATGAAGCAAGCCGACACACCAAGATCATCCTCACCAACCCCAACACACCATTGCCCGTAACGATTGATGCAAAATTTATGTGAGTAAACATAAGAATCCACATGGGTATCTGTTAAGAACCACTTACTCTAAAAGCTGAAGCTGTTAGAGAACATCACAACAATGTATATCAAATGGTTCAACACCCTCCTGCACGTGCGGGCTCCGCACAGGAATAACACATCCGTGGGAGAACACAGAGCACTGAAGCAAACACACAAACATACACCCCCAGGATTCGAACACTTGACCTCCCGCTCTGATACCATGTTAAGAACCACTTACTCTAAAAGCTTAAGCTATTAGAGAAGGGTATGACAATGTATATCAAATGGTTCAACAATATCAATTAATACCTGCCGAGTACTGAAACATAATGAAACAAATACTCCAAAACCAAAACAGTTGCAATGGGTATTGACTATATCTTAAAATCAACCGAAAACACCTCATATGCCACATTTTCCACCACCCTAAAACCAAAATTTTTAATTCAAGGCTAAAATTATATGCTTGTAGTTTAGATTCCTTACCCCATCAAGGTTCACCAACATAACGCTTTGATCAGATGAACATGAATCCCTTAGCATATCAACGAAAATCAAAGCGAATATTATAGCATAAGCTTAGCATAATATATATAGTGGATTCCAAAAATTGGTTAATGGATTACTTCATTAACAAACCTAGCCAAACCCACACAGATGAAAAAGATTAAAACAAGAAGATAAAAAAAAGGGGTATTCAATCCCATATTCATCCAAGCAGAACAGGACCAGAAACAGCCAAACCCATCACAATGAAACCAAAAAAATTCAATCCAAGCAAAACCCAGATTCCAAAACATTGAAAAAACAACAAAAAAAAAAACAAAAAATAAAAATCTAATAATAGAACCAAACTACCTCATGATGTTGACACGCAGATGTGCTCTGAGCTCAATAAAGAGCTCCAGCATCTGACCCAAATCGGCAGCGTTGCCATGAGAATACAAGACTGTAAATCTGGCAAATGGGTGTTTCCAGAACGTAGCAACGATCTTATTCCCTCCTTTGGTATCAAGCAAATGAACGTCCATGTTCTTATCAGCTGTGACACCAGAGAACGAAAGCTGCCCATCTTCTTCTCTGTACACATCATACGTTGGCGGTTCTGGTGGGAAGAAAGCGAATTTCGCTGCAACACTCGACGTCACATTGCCCATTAAAACAAACCCACCTCAAAATAACATCCAACAAAGCTAAAAACATCAACAACTACGCCATTAACGATTTAAATCTCTCTCGCTCTCTCTCTCTCTCTCTCTCAATCAACAATTTTTTTCCATCCTTTTAAACCCAAAAAATAATAATAAAAACTTCTAGAAAAAATATAGATTTTTGTTGGGTTTGACGCAATCCAAATCGTGTCAGAAAAAAAAAATGAAGGGGAAAGGGTGGCAGAAAATATAACCGATCTAAGGTGGGCTGGAAACCTGGAACTGCTTCAAAAACAAGCCCCAGAAAATAAGAACAGAAAAAAAATCAAAAACAATTAACAAAAAAAAGGTTAAATTAGAGATTTGATATCGATGGAGGCGATGGACGGCTAGGATTTGGTCAACAAAGCGTACTCTGTTACCAGAAAGAGTGAAAATGCAGAATGGGAGTCAGAGTCAAACATTCCCTCATTTGCTTTGCTCAGCCAATAGTTACGAAGGCTGGTTTTTTCGTTTGTTTGTTTGTTTTTTTTTTTTCCTTTTTTTTTTTAATGTAAAACGAAAGCTGGTAGTTGGTTCGACCGGTTAGAAGATTTAGTTCTTAATAACTACCCTCCAATTTTATTACCAAAGAAATAAAAAATACCCTCTGTTAAAATTATTACCATAATACCCTCAAACGGTTGAATCATATACTTGCTTTATTAGGGTTTCTCATTTGGCACATGAATCTTATGGTAGGATCATGGGTCCCATACGACTTCTGTTCTCCCATAAAGTTTGTAGCAACTTGAGTTTAGGTTGGCTGAAAGCGTGTAACATGACAATAGATTCGTCTCAGCGTGCCTTTTGCGAAATGTTTTGATGTATTCAAATTTTACAAAAAATAAATCTGACTTTATTGTTGGTGATCCTTACCAAAAAAAAAAAAAATATATATATATATATATATATATTTTAAACAAAATTATATATGTATAATTATTTGACAATTAAGAAGGAGCAAAAAAATTTAATTAATTAAAGACATTTTGCCGTCGAATTTATGCGAGACCCAGGGTCCTGCCATAAGGTTCAAATGCTAAAAGGCCAAGAAAAAGAAATAAAGATATCAATGTAAATTAATTAAAATAAATATTTTTTTGAAAATTTATCTATTTTGCTTTGTAGCATCCCACTTTTTTAATATGTTCCATATATAAAACTCAATGTGTTTTGGGTTTTTTTTTTTTTTTTTGTCTACGTTAAAAATCATAAGGATTTGAAGTGAGTTATATTTATTATAATTATATATAATTCATTATGTACTAAATCATATGGATTATATGGAGATTGAATGCGCTTTTACCTTCACCACATCCAATTATAGGAAACCCATTAAAAAACATAACATTTATACTCTGTTTTCATTGATAGTGAGAACATAACATTTATACTATATTTTGACAGATTCAAGAACTTATTTTAGGAAAAATTATACTTTGACGTCTTGAGGTTTTTGACAATTATAGGTAGACCTCTTGAGGTTTTTGAAATTGCAATAATATCTTCTGTTGAAAACCTCAAGGGGTCGGTCAACTAACTACACCAAGTCATTGACTGGTATACTCCTTATAAACCGTTCTTCATCAATTGTTTGATATGCTTTTTATTTGTTTGACGAATACTTCAAGTATGACGTTGGAGCATGATGGCTCTTTAGTTGAGAAACTCAAAATGATATTTTAGAACTAAAGTTTATCCACTTTATCTAAAAGTTATTCTACTCTTTAAAAGTGATATATCAATCAATAGTTCAGTGTCGTTAGTTGACCAACACCTTGAAGTTTTCAACAAAAGGTGTCATTATAGTTTCAAAAACCTCAGAGATCTAACTGCAATTATCAAAAACTTATGTCATTATAATTTCACAAATGTCAAAGGGTCTAACTGCAACTGTCAAAAACCTCATTGAGTCATAGTACAATTTTCCCCTTATTTTATGAGGTTATTTGATTATTTTGTGAAACAAATTCGAATTCTTATATAGATATAACAAATATGGTAATTAAAAAGATATAAATCTAAAATTATAATGATATAAACGAATGAATGCAAAACAATGTTTATTCTATAAAATATTATTATGATTATTTAACAAAAAATAATAACGAGAGTTTAAAAATCTGTAACACTGGAATAAAAATGCATAGATTACGGTAAATAAAAGGGTGAAAATACAAATATAAAAATATGATTATGCATGTAAAATATCATAATAGAAGGGCATGAATAAAAAGGTCATTTTTTCCGGTAAATAAGTGGATATATATATATATATATATATATATATATATATATATATATATATATGTTTGATAATTCACCGTGGTGATATTGTAGTTTATTTATGTTGCATGCGTGTGCGTTATAATGAAAGGTGAACCTCATGCACTGCACATAACTGTTGTGATGATGTTGTTTAGAATACTAGGATGAGTTTATATATTC
>JAUPMG010301227.1:0-16836 GCA_031762675.1 Pachysandra terminalis | reverse complement strand
AAGGGGACGGGCTGAACAGGGGTGCGGGTGCGAGCTGGTGCGCGGCAGGGGAGTGCATCGTGGTGCGGCAACCGGGTGGTGCTTCCGGCCTTCCGGGTGGTAGTGCGGCAGGGCAGGGGATGAGGCCGGCACGGGGTTCGGCAGGGAGAGGGTGAGAGAGCTTTTCTGGAGCAGGGGGGGAGCAAGGCAGCTAAATAGGCGGCCGTGGCTGTGCCGCAAAACAGGGACGGCAAGGAAGTAAAACAGGGGGGCAGTGTCTGTTGTGCAAAACAGGGGCGGCAAGGAAGGCGGCAGGAGCAGGGGGAAGGTGCAAGGGGGCGGAGCTATGGCTGAAGCAGGGGGTGCGTGGGATGCGGCAAACAGGGGGCTGAGGCTGGCAGGGGTGGTGGTGCGCAGGGGTGTGGACGCACAGGATGGCTGGGGCGTGCGGTAGGGCAGGTTGCAGAGGCGCGCAGGGCGCGGTTGGTCTGGGTTGCAAGGGGTAGCACGGCGCGGGTGGTCTTTTTTCCTTTTCCTCTTTTCTTTCGCCTCCGCATGTGCCCTTATATGGAAGAGGAGGGGAGGGAGAAAAGGAAGGGGAAGAAAGGAAAGGTAGGAAGAAGAAAGGAAAGAAAAAAGAAGGGGAAATAAGAAAGAAGAAGAAGAAGGAAAGAGGGGAAAAACGAAAGAGAGAGAAGGGGAAGAGAGGAGAAGAAAGGAAAGAAGAAGAAGGGGAAAGAAGAAAAAGAAGGAAAGAAATGGGAGATGGGCACGTGGGTGCTTTTCTCAAATTTTTTATTTTTTAATATTTATTTATTTATTTATTATTATTATTTTTTATGATTTGTCATGTGGTAAAATTTTTTCATTATGATAATTTTAAAACACTAAAATGATCTTTCGGCTCTCGAACTTGGATTTTTACAAAATTACAGTCGTTTCGAAGGTGTTGCGACGAGGAATCTAAATTTGATGTTGGAAAAATGTTTCGACCCTTGGATTTTACTGTTTGAACTCGATGACCGGATTAGGGGCAAAACTGTCATTTTTCTAACAGACTTCGAATCAGCCCAAGATTATACTCGTTGGAGAGCATTTTGGCTATGGAATTCAAATTTGAAGTTAAAAATGGATTTAGGACTGAAACAGATCAAATGGGATCTACCAAGGGTATTTTGGTCATTTCACATGATTTTTGGGATTTTCAGGGATTTCTAAGGAATTTGAGTACATGGTGGAGATTAGATTTTGATATTGATTTGGAGTTGCTAATTCTCAAGCCAAGCCTTCAAGGAGTTGCAAAAACAAGAAAATTGCAATCAGTGCAAATTGGGGTGTCTACAATTGGGATTCTCCCTGAATACAAGATTCATTTGGAAAGTCTGGGAATCCAAAGTTTCACTAGGCTTTATGATGCAGCTCGAAAGCTTAGTGTTTCAGTGCCCAATATCTCTAAGAAGAATGAGCGGAAGAGGAACGAGGCTATCTTGGTGGAAGATAGTCTTTCGAAGAAAAAGAAAAATGAGAAGGGTCGACATTCTGGTCTTGATTCTCGAGATCATCCTCGAGATCCACCTCCTCAACCAGATTGTACACCAGCCCAATTCAACATCTTGTTCAACAATTGGGTGAAGGATGATCATGTACAGTTGCTTGTTCCAAAGAGAGAGCCATCAGCGAAAGATCGGAGTAATCCGAAATTCTGCAAATATCATCAGTATGTGGCTCATAGTACTTATGACTGTTACTCCATGCGAAGGTTGTATTATCTTCGACTGAAGCTCGGAGAGATCGAATTCCAGCCCGAGACTGTTCATACTAATCATTTGCCTAATCACAAGGGTAAAGGACTAGCTGTGAATGTTATTATTTCGGAGGTGGCTCGAGCTGTTGACTATCCTCCGAGGGTAAACTTGTTGAAATATTAGAGGCTTGAATAAAGCATGAAAGAAATAGGCTTTTCGAAGTCTGATCAGATAGCCATTCGAGCCTATGCTCAGAGACTGTTATTGCGAGAAGCAGAGGAGGAATGTGCCAATGCTGTCTCAGAAGAAGGTCTGATAACTTTCGGACCGGAAGACATGATGGTTTCCTACGAAAATCATGGAAGAGCATTGTATTTGAATTATGTGCTACAAGGAGTGGATATTCGAAGATCACTAGTAGATGCTGGATCTTCCTTGAACATTATTCCAATAGGCATCCTGAAAGCTATTGGAGTATCTTCCGAAAGGGTGGTCCCTCAGGCGATGAAGATTTTTGGCTTTGATGCTCGAAGCTAGTATGCTTTGGGTCATGTGGCCCTTGAACTACAAGTTAGACCTTATAGATATCGAACTTTGTTTCATGTATTGGACAGTGAGCCAACATATCACATTCTGCTGGGAAGGCCTTGGATCCACAGGTGTAAGCTTGTCCCTTCAACATATCATCAGTGTTGTAAGGGATTTCGAAATGGGAAGATGGTTTGACTTGTAGCTGATCTTTGCCCTTTCGACCAGCTCGAAGTTCATCTTGCAGATGCCGCTGAGTATGATGAACTTGCACCAGCTGGAGAATGTCAAGTTTCTCTTCCTCGAGGTATATCTCTTCCAGCATGGCCTGCACTTCAAGCCAATCCTGATATGCTTATTTCTGAGTCTTAACCTTCGAAGAGGAGGGTCAAAGAAGAAAAAAGAAATGAGTAAGAAAAAGAAAAGAAAGAAGAAAAGAAGAGGCCTGCTGTGTCTAGGGATCCTGTTGAACAACCATCTTTGAAAGCTAGTTCTACTTGAGTTATCACCCCGGAGGGTCGAATCATATATTGCATTTGGTCTAAAACTGAGCAGAAAAGGCAAGAAGACCTTTTTTCGAAGGAAATTTCGAAAGAGAAAGAACCTGAGGCCTATCGCGTGGAAATCTCAAGTGATGATGATAGTGATGACATCCCATCTATGACAGAAGTATTCGAAGTACAACACAAACTTCAAGAGGCACCTGAGCAGTTTGAAGAAGGCATTAAGAAGTCTGTCATCGAAACCCTGAAAGAAGTTGATTTAGTAGAACCAGGGGAAGGGAAGAAGACTACTTTTATTAATGCAAGCCTATCTCCTGAAGAAAAGGCAGAACTTGTAAAACTCTTGAAAATTAATAAATATGTCTTTGCTGGGTGCTATGATGATATGTGTGGATTGGATCCTCATTTAGTTATGCATAGATTGCATTTGTCTTCAAACATCAAGCCTGTTAAGCAATCCTTTCGAACTTTCAAACCTGAGATCGAATTGCAAATCAAGGTAGAGATAGAAAAGCTTTTGAAGGCTGGTTTCGTTAAACCAATACAACATCCTACCTGGTTGGTGAATGTTGTTCCTGTAAAGAAGAAGAATGGACAAATCAGATGCTGCGTTGACTTCCGAGATCTGAACAAAGCAAGCCTGAAAGACGAATTTTCATTGCCGAATATGGATCTTCTTATTGATGCTACAACAGGACATGAAATGTTTTCATTCATAGATGGTTATAGTGGATATAACCAGATCAAGATGCATCAAATGGACGCTCAACACATAGCATTTCTAACTCCTTTGGGAAACTTTCACTATACAGTTATGCCTTTCGGATTGAAAAATGCTGGAGCAACCTATCAACGAGCAATGACCACAATTTTTCATGATATGCTGCATAAAGAAGTAGAAGATTATGTGGACGACATTGTGGTGAAATCTAAGGAGCATTTTCAACATCTCGAAATATTACAAAGAGTATTCGAACGTTGCAGAAAATACAAGTATAGAATGAACCCTGCTAAGTGCGCTTTTTGGGTTATTGTTGGAAAATTCCTGGGTTTTGTAGTTCGCAGACAATGAATTGACTTGGATCCCACAAAGTCAAAAGAAATCCTTAAGATGATTCCTCCTACCAATCAGAAGCAGTTGAAGTCTTTTTTGGGAAGAGTTTCATATATTCGAAGGTTTATTCTAGGTCTTTCGGCATATATATCTCCTTTCTTGGTGCTTCTTCAAAAGGATACATAATTTATATAGACTTTGGAATGTCAGCAAGCTTTTGAGAATATCAAGAATTTGTTGAAAAATCCTCATACAATGGTAGCACCTATTCCAGGGAGACCACTTCGAATGTATTTGGCTATTTCAGAAGATGCCGTTGGAGGATTATTAGCTCAAGAAGATGATCAAGGAGTTGAGAAGCCAGTATATTATATCAACGGACTTTTCTGAGGAGCAGAAGTGAAGTATTCTCAAGTGGACAAATTTTGTTTTGCCTTATATCATGTGACTCGAAAGTTGCGACATTATCTCCTAGCATGTTCAAATGTTCTGGTTACTCGCTCGAATCTTATCAAGTATTTGTTGTCTCAACCTATTTTACTTGGAAGATATACAAAGTGGTTGCTACAACTATCAGAATTCGACATTATGTGCAAAACTCCCAAGGGCATCAAAGGACAGGCAGTAGTTGATCTACTTGCTGCTTTCTCGAAAGTGCAAGATGAAGAGATACCTGAGTTCGAAGTTGCCTCTGTGGAAGACCAAGAATGACAGATGAAATTCGATGGATCTTCTAATTCAAATGGAGGAGGAGCTGGGATTGAGTTCACCTCAAATGATGGGCAGCATTTGTATTATTCTTTCAGGCTAGATTTCGTATGTTCCAATAATAGATCAGAGTATGAAGCTCTACTTATTGGGTTAATTATGGCCAAACAGATGGGAATGCAGAAGTTGAGAATCTTGGGAGATTCGAAAGTCATCATTTTACAGATTAATGAAGATTTTGTTGTTAAATAACAGGAGTTGGTTCCATACAGAACAACAATCTGAGCATTAATGAACAAATTTGTGGAATGTATTTTGATGCACATTCCAAGAGCAAAGAATCACCAAGCAGATACTCTGGCTAATTTGGGAAGTAGGTTGAGTTTGAATGAAGATTCTCAACAAATTGAAGTTATTGGAAAGGTCCTACCAGCAACAATGGATCCTGAGATAGACCAAGAAGATATTCCATCAAATGATTGGAGGCATGCTATTTTACACAAATCAAACATTCAACTACAGTTTTCGAAATTCGTATTCGAAAATTAGCAAATTTTGTTGAGGTTGGTCACATCTTGTATTTCAAGGCTTCGAATGGAGTGTTACTTCGATGCATTGGAAAAGAAGAAGCACAACAAATACTCGAAGATATCCATGAGAAGACTTGTGAAATTTTAGATTCCATTCCTTTTATAGAAGACTGCAAAGATTTGGAGTTTACTGGCCTACTATGTCCTTAGACTCTTCGAAATTGCAGCAAAATTGTGTTAGTTGTCAAAGAATTTCTGACATCATGGATGTATGCCCTATCTTTGTGGAGAAGGAAGATTGGAGAAGACCTTTCATTCAATTCCTGAGGGATGATTTTCTGCCTAATAATGCATATGAAGCTCATCGTATTCGAAGGAGAGTTGTGTGTTTTTGCTTTCAAGAAGGGTATTTATTTCGAATAAATGTGGATGATAAGTTACTCATGTGTCTTGATCCACAAGAAGCAACAATTGTACTTCGAGAAGTATATTTAGGCGCATGTGGAGCTCATCAAGGCAAAAGGAAGTTATATGAGCATATTCGAGATATGGGATATTATTGGCCTTCAATGAAGGAAGATGCTTTCGAGTATGCGAAGAAGTGTTCGAGATGTCAAATACAAGGAAATATTCCAAAGCAACATCCTCGAAGCATGCAGTCCATTATTACTCCATATCCTTTCCACACTTGGGGCTAGACTTGATTGGTCCAATCAATCCCCGTAGCAGAAGAGGATATACATGGATCTTAGTGGCTACTGAATATTTCACCAAGTGGGTAGAAGCTATTGCCCTAAAGAAAGCAACAGGAGCTGCTGTATCTCAGTTCATCAAAGAATATCTCATTGTTCGAGGAGGAGTACCTCGAAGGGTCATTGCTGACAATGGTTCTTTATTCATAAATAGTCAAGTTCGAGAAATGCTTGCAAGATATAATATCATTCACAGCAAGTCAACTCGATATTACCCTCAAGGTAATGCTCAAGCAGAAGCTACAGACAAGACATTGATCAGGTTACTGAGCAAGTTAACTTATGATCATCCTACTCAATGGCATGAACATTTGTTTGATGTTTTACGGGCATTTAGAGTATCTAAACATCGAGCTACTAAGGAAACTCCTTTTTCCTTAGTATATTGAATGGAAGCACCTGTTGAATTGCAAATTTCTTCAGCCAGAATGCTACAAGCTGTTAAGATGGATTTGGATACTCATGACTTGATAGCAATTCGAATGCAGCAGATAGATGACTTGAGTCAAAGAAGATAACAGGCATTAGCCACCAACTTACAGTAACATCAAGTCATTGCAAAGGCTTATCAAAAGAAGGTATCTCCTCGAGAATTCCAAATAGGAGAATTAGTATTTCGAGCCTCATTTTATGAGAGGAGTAACAATATTAAACCAAAATTTGCGAGAATGTGGGATGGACCTTTCGAAATCTTAGAAGCTTATCCTTCAGGGTATTACAAGATTGTTTTACTTGAGGAAAATGCACAAGAAGAATTAATCAATGGAAAATGACTAAAGCATTATTATTTCTGAAAGGAAATTGTAAAGAAAAAATAATGTATGAAACAAAATTTTCATTGATGTTCAATCTTAAGAATACATTTCCTTTGGAAAAATATGTGATGTTACAATTATTCCGGCAATTTCAGAAATTTTCTTCGAATTCTCTTCCACCCCCGTCTTGAGCAGTTGTATAAATTGTGCAAGGCCTTCAACTTCCTTTTCTTTATCTTCAAAGGATTTCTTGAGGATGGCTAACTCTTTCTTTTTATCTTCAAATTCTTGAGAGCTAGCAGAAAGCTTTTCAAGAGTATCATTCTTCTGTATTTTGAGTTGAGCCTTTTCTTGAAAGCAGGAAAGAGTCTTCTCTAGATTATGGAAATGAATCATCAACCATTCCACATTCAAACCTAAATCTTCAATACTCGAAAGTAGAGTTTTCCAATGCTCAACATCCTCTGGAGTTAGAGAACTAAAAGTCTTGTTAGACATTTTTTCTAGAAGTGTACACAACTCTTGATATCTTGCACTTCTTCTGATGAAGAGGCAACTCTCACTTTATCAGAAATATCTCCGAAAGCATAAAAAATGACATCCATCCACTCAGCCATATGGGAAAAGATCATATAGGTTCCTTCATATAAAACAAGTTGAGTAGAGGCAAATTCTGATCTTTTTCTCTTTCGAAGATTGGGTCTTTGAAAACTTGAAGAAGGAGAAGCCTTATATCTGATTTACTGGAAGAGGTAGCGACTACAGTTGAAGTAGAAGCTGAAACAACAACAGATGGTAGAAGGACTGTGCTGGAAGAAGAAACTATGACTTCCGGATCAATGATATTTGAAGTATCGACGTTCGAACCTTAAACAAGACCTTCCACACCTGGAATGTCAATATTCAGATCAACAGTTCTTGAAGTTTTTGTTATAAGACTTTGAGAAAGCAGTAATTGATCAACATCAGTAATAGGAGTGATGATAGGAGAAAAAGCATCAGCCGGTGGTATTTCGGCCATAGATGAAGAAGAGGGGGCTATTGGAGGAGGCTGTTCTTCATAAGCTTGAACGTCAACTGGAGGAGGCTGTTCTTCCTGAACTTGAACCTCAACTGGAGCAGGGATATTTGCTTCTTCAGAAATATGTTGTTCTTCACGAGTTTGAACATCTTCATTCATATGTTCCTCTCCATCCTCGTTTTCTTCTTCCTCTATTTCCTCTACCACTATTTCCTCCTCTTCAATTTCTTCTTCCCCTGATTCTTCTTCTCTAGATTTAGAGTCTTCCTCATCACTTTCTTCAGAACTCGAAATTTTGATGGAAGATTTCGAAGTTTCTACTTTGTCTTGAACAGGATTTACATCCTCTTGAGTTGACACATCCATACTACCTTGTATCTATTGCTGCGCTGACTCTTGCTCTACAACAGATGTTAGTTGTTGTTTTCGAGCCTGCCTAGCTTTCTCTTTTTCAGCAGTATGAATGGCATATTCATTCAATAAAGAATCATAGCTCATATGTTTTGTCTGAGGAAGACCAAGGTTGGCTAACCCTCTTTCAGCCCGCCGCTTGGTGACCTTTATCTCGAAATCAAGCTTTCTTTTTCCAGATAAGCAGGAGCATATTTGTCAACAAAATCCTTGGGAATATCTGAATGAGTCCTAGTCATTTCCTAAAGATACTTAAAGTTCAGAATTCTATTTCCAAATATTATTTGAAGAAGAGAAGAAAAGAAGAAAATTCGAAAGAATAGTTACCTGAGTTAAAGCATTCCTTTTTGAAGATTGCCTTATCATTTCATCAGTTGAGAGAAGCTTTGTTCTTGCACCCACAAGTTCTTCTCTTTTCTTACCTTTCTTAGGCTTGGCTGAAAATTCGAGAGACAAGAATGTTAACATTCGAAATACATGGATAGGTATGTTCTCAATGCAGAAAACTCAGCAAGTTTTGAGGATTACCTGGAGATGATGATTTGGTAGAGGAAGCACCTTTGTCCTTAGGCAATACAACAACAAGGGGAGTTGGATGAGCATAATTGACATCATGCATGAGTTAACAGAATCAAAAGGGAATTATATGAAATTCTAAAACTGGATACTTACAGATTGTGGTTTCTTTCCAGTAACTTTGTCAAAATCGAAAGAAGCTCTGTCTTTCGAAGCAGGATCACTAAAGATCTTCAAAGGAGGTGCAACTGGAGGTTTCCCAGAAGATTTTTCAGCAGAAGACTTTCTCTTAGAAGAGCGAGGCTTCTCAATATCTTCTCCATCTTGAGGCACATTCTCATAAGAACTTGAAGCTATTTCTCAAATGGAGGAATCAGGGTAAAAAATATAAGGAGAAGGGATAGAGATACCTTTTGAAGGAGCACTTGTCTTACTCTTCTTCGAAAAAGATTTGAGTCTCGTATCTCGAACAAGTATGACTTGCTCCGAAAGTTCAGCCTCAGCAGTTGAAAATGTATCAAAAACCACCAACAGGCGTTGCCAAAATGATGCCCACGACTTGGATGATCCAGCTACTCTTGAAAGAGATGCAACAATGACATTACCAAACGCTTATGCATAGTCCAAAGCCTATGAAATAACAAATCTTCTGCCAGCATCTCGAGGGAAAGGAACTACGATTGGAATTATTTGAGGTAATGTCTGATCCAATCCAAACTTCCTCAGCACTTTGTGAGGATTGTAATGAAGGGCGCTTGCGAAGTCGCCCACAACCACACCAAGGACATAACCATGATGGATGGTCACTGCATACACCTTGAAGTGTTTCGACTGAACTTTGAAGTCAAGAACTAGAATAAATGTATCTTCATCATCAGAAAGGACAGAGAAATCAGTAAAGCCTATTTTTCGAATATACGGCTATAGAGGAATTCATTCTCCTTATCCAAAACATCTATCAGTTTTATGTTGTTGTTTGGAAGACGATCATCCCAAAAAATAGAACGGGCATGGGAAGCAGAAGTGCCTAGAATTCCTGTATTTGGAAGAATCTCAACTGGAGCGTACTTCGGGTAAAGCTCCCAAAGAAAAACTTGAAGAAAAGCAATATTAACAACTGTCTCAATTACTTGAGCACCTCGTGATCGAGCTTGATCTTCAACATACAAATCTAAACCTTCATAGAGGTTACCTAAGAAAAGTGGAGCTAGAGGAACCTCGAAACCCGGAGGTAATTTAATAGCTATTGGAAAATTTTTCCTATGAATCTTATCAGAGGGGAAGCTAGGAAGAATGAAGTGGGAAAGCCAAAGGGAAAGGAAAGCGTTGAAGTAAATAGGTCTAGTCCTACCTACACCATTTAATATGGTAAGGATGTTCGACTTACCCTTGACAGGATCCTTAACATGCTCTTCCCTCCAAAAGTAGCGAATCCACCCTGATATGTTCTTTCGAGAACTTTTACCTCCAGAAAAAGACGATTTCTTCAGAACTGCCTTCGCTGTTGAAAGGTCTAAACCTTCAATCAAAGCTTTTTCAGTCTCGAGCTCCTTGCGAGGCAGGGAAAGATCACCGGGATGAGCATCCCCAACCACAGGAAAACTGTATAAGGCCCTTACATCTTCGAGAGTCGGAGTAATCTCTCCAAAAGTTGAGTCTGGGGATTCCAACAACGTAACAGAGCTTTCAGACATTCATTATCATGGCAGATCTATGACACGGAAGCTCGAACAACATTATAAATCCCAGCCTTCTGCAGCTTGGTGGCATAGATAGGGTTTGAAATAATGTTCCTGCACCAAGAACCCCAAGCAGTAGGCATACGCAAATGGGACTTAAAACAATTGGTTGAAAGAGGAAAATAATTCTTGGCAGCTCTGAAGTATGGAATCAATCTGAAACGACTAAGATTCTCATCAGATGCTTTGCAATCCGGATAAGGAGATAGCAAATTTGTATCCGTTCTTAGAGAAGGAATCCAAGCATTAGAAGGATCCCAGAAAAGTTCGTCGCCTACCTTTATGCACTCCTCTGAGGGTGCTTCGAACGGCTGAACAACAACAGCCTTCTGTTTCTGCGCAGGTCTTTTCTTGGGAGACATTGTGAAGATGGGAAGAATGAGAGTTCAAAGATTTCGAAAATCAAGAACTTACAGAAACAAAGAGAGGAAAAAAGAAGAGTACAGTCTGATCAAGGTAAGATGATCATTATGGATTTCTTTCCTTTTTATATACATTTTGAAATTTGAAATGATTAGATATGGGGGAATCCCAAACACTGTTTTTGCGGGTTTCCAAGCGTTGCATACGCTGAGCAATATGCGAATGATATCTCAACATGGCATTTAATGTATTAGGGGCTAAAACGAAAGGTCACAATGATGGTTTCACTTTATCGCCTATAATGCATTTAATACATGTCTAATCAGCACATGGGAATACAAAAGGTTAATGATGTGTTTGATTTCAAAAATCAAAGTACATCAATTAGAATATGTCACATAGCATTATGAAACGAAATTATGAATTTCGAAAGACCATTTTGAAATTAAAAAAAAAAAAACAATCCGAAAGTCCACATTTGTTGAGAGTATTTGCTCACATCTGTTGGAAGAATTAATTCGAAATACATCAGTATATTGAAATCGACTTGATAGATTTCAAATATTCGAGTACTCACATATGTGAGAGAATCAACTCGAAATAATATATGTGCTAAGGATCTACTTGAGATGGACCTTAGACTTTCGAAGGCTTACATATGTAAGAGAATCTCAAAAGACAAGTATTTCTTCGAATGCCTACCTGTGGTAGGAGAATAAAATTCGAAGCTATATATTTCGAAGGCCTATGTATATAGGAGAATCTCGAAATAAAATAGTATCCTGAGGATCTACATGAGATGGACCTCAGAATGTTCGAAGGCCTATATATGTAGGAGAATCTCGAAAGACAAGTATCCTGAGGATCTACATGAGATGGACCTCAGAACTTTGAATGCTTACTCACATTAAGAGAATTTTATTCAAAGTAGAATTTTACATTTGAAGAGAAAACTCTCGAATAAGACATTTAATTACATGTTATACTTAAAGCATTAGCGTAAATCAAATAAATTTAAGCAAACACATATGTTGGAGTGTTTTGCCACATATATTGAGAGTTACATCTCTTTTAAGCTTTCGTAGAAATTACATACTTACTTCCAATATCATGAGCAATACAAGAATTTATTGACGACGCTTGAGAAAAGAAAGCATAAGCTCAAGCAACTTTCATCCTCTTCAAATCCACTTTTCACTCTTCACGGATGTCAAGTGCCAAGGATGCTTCAACATAAAGATAACCATCTTTCGAGTTGATTTTGCAAACAAATTTGATTGCAGTTCCAACTTTTGAAAGCATTGTACTTGTTGAAGTTGATATAATGATCACATAATGATTGATTCTTCAGTTTAAGCGAACGATTGGGTTGTTTTGAACCTCAAAATACCTTAGCCAATGTAGATCAGCCATATCAAAAGAACAACAGTTTAAACATAATAGATATTCACCATATCTGAGCAAGGTGAGTTGATTCTTTGAAATCCTTTACATCTATATATATAGATCATGTTGCATACGAATACCAAACGTTAAATGTTTGGAAATAACACAAGTATAAATGCTACATGATTATCAGAGATATGCATAGAAAATTGTCTCTAAATAAATATGCATTTACAATGTAGATAAATATCACATTCTAATTGCAGGGGGCTATTGATGATGAGCCAATTTGGAAATTGATTTAATTCAATCATCATTTGACACGTGGCAAGGTCAATGGTGTAATTATACATACAAAGACCGTATAAATTAGAAATTTGAATATTGATTAAAAGTATATTTCGAGAAAGCCCATTCAGGGAGAATCATCTAGAAATTAATAGTATATTTTGAAGTCCTACTCAAGGTAGATCTCGAATCATATTCTCGAAAGAGAACTTTCGAAACACAAAAGTATATATAGGTCAACAACCTTGAGAGGGTTAAATTGTCATCAGTATTTCGAAGCTTGGTATTTCGAGAAAGCATCTCGAAATGACCAAGTGATTATATCAAAATCATTGATATCCTGAAACACCATTCGGGATAATCATATTAATGACTCGAAAGTCATTATCTTAACATGGGAGGAAATAAATCCTAGACTTTCAGGAATGAAGGGCCAGAGAGATAAGTCTTGTTAAGATCCTCGAAGATCTTGAAGCATTAAAAGACTTGAATCAATACATAACAATAATGTATCATCACTTTTATAACGTTATACTCGTTAAATTAACCAAACGTTGTGAAAACATTCATTGAAACGTTACACATTGAATTAGACGTTTTGATATTGAATATCCAATTCAAGACGCCTATTCAGTCAAACGTCTTCAATTTATTCATAAAACGTTGCAAACGGTTAGATAATGAGTCCGAGGCTATAAAAGGTAGACGAAGCATCAGAAAGGGGGGGTCGAAATTCTAAGCATTTAGACATTCTCTGAGAATTTGCAGAGCATTTGTCTCAAGACCCTGATTCTAATATCTATTAAGTTCTGTGTTGTCTTTCTGAACTATTCCTGACTGATCTTATCTTTTTCCCTCTTTGTATCCTTGGAAACCTTTCATTGGAACGGTCTTTTCTCATTTAGGCCAGTGAAAGTAAGTATTCGAATCCACTGTTTGCTCAAACCTCCATAGTAAATTGACATTTTTGGTCATTTACCGATTTGTGCATCACCAGTACTTGCCTCATAACATTGTTGAGCTCATTTTTCCCCTTCAGCCTTGGAATGATATAAAGGACAGATTGATATGGGCACCTAACCCATCAGAGATCTACTCAGTTAAATCAGGTTATTACTGTTACTTACAACCTTTTGAGTCTCCTGCTATATCATCACCTTCCTTTAAATGGGTCTGGAAACTCCCATGCCAATCTAAGATACTACACTTCATTTGGCTGATTCGTCATTCTCGTGTTCCAACAAGAAGCCATCTCCATAATCGGGGTATGGACATCCCTACAAACTACCCCTTCTGTGATCAAGATGAAACACAAGAACACCTTCTCTTTCACAGCCACAGTGCCCGATCGGCATGAAATTTACTTGCCTCAACCCTCCAGCTTTCTTTAACACAAAAGGTGCAAGCTCAACATTATCTTGAATGCATTCTAGTCATTGGAGACAAACCTCAAGGAGATTTCTATCTCTTGCCTAGTACTTTATACATGTGGTAGAACATGTGGGTTGCAAGGAACAAAATGGTTTTTGATGCAAAACATACCTCCATCTCTGGTATGGTTAGAAGCACCTTAGCTCAAGCAAATGAATTTACCACAATCCCCCCTTCAAAGGTTCATATTCGAGATATATCATCAAAGTAGATTTACATCAATCTCCAATGGGTACCGCCTCCATTCGGGTGGTTACAATTAAGTACTGATGGATCGGCCCTTGATAACCCAGTAATAGAGAAAATATATGGGAGTATGGATTGTTGCTCACAATCCGTACTCCCATATATTTTCTCTATTATCTAGGACCTGTTGGAGCCGGGGAAATTATCCGAGATCATAATGGAAAATGCATTCAAGGAGGGTTCAAATATCTAGGCAGATGTTCAAATGATTAATGTCGCGAAGACTAGTGCTTTACTTCTGGGTTTAGAGTTTCTGCAATCCTTTGATTCCTAACCGACAGTTATTCATATCAATTCAAATTCTTTATCAGTCATTGTTACAGGAGACACGGGTGCCATGGCCGATGTTGAACATAGTGAGAAGGGTGCAGACGATCTTGGCGATCAGGAGAGCTGCCACTCAGATCAAGCTCATCTATAGGGAACAAAATTCGTGTGCGGACTGGTTAGCAAAGCAAGCATTAACATCGAAAATCACACAATCACCCTATACTAACCACTATCAAGATTTTGTGTTTCTTTTGTTTACTGATGCATGGGTACTGTTTATAGTCGTATAGTTAAAAACATTGTGTAACTAGCTATAATCAATAAAATTTCCGCTTTTATAAAAAAAAAAAAAAGAAGAGGAAATTACAGAGCCCATATGCTAAAAGATATAGTAGGAAAGTTTCAAAAGGGACAAAAGCTATAAACAAGTAACAGTATACAAAGAGAAAATATATGGAAAAAATTACTATCATTGGCCTGAAACATAAAAGTGATTACCGTAGGAAATCACAGACTTGAATAATAGCGAAAACACGACACCAAAACAAAGCACTAAGAAACTTAGGAAACACTCGAGCACAACTCAAAAAGCAACATTTGGAAACTCTTACTCTATTATTTACAAAGAAGAGGATACAACTCAGTGTGTTACACAAATGAGCAACACACTCCCTTATTTATAGGTGTAGCTAACCGTCCTAAACTAATCTGCAGATTTCTACAAGCATCTCTCTAGATGTCTCTACATTCCACTATATATATACAAATCTAGAACCTTCTACTACTTTCTTAGCTAGATTTTCCTAGCTCTTAGGTATTCCAATATTCCTCTAGCTTTCTCTAGAAGCTTCATTATTCTAGAGAAATCTAGAAGCACTATGAGAGATCAAAGGAGTTTGTTGTTGATCTCTAACAATTACATGCAATGGTGCACTCTAAATGAATAAGATCTTGTTTGCAAGTTGTATACTTTGGTTGGCACCAGTGAGTCTTCATCGCTATTTATGGATCCTTGTGCGACACTTTATAGGATCAATGGCTTCACAATGTTGAGATCATATGTCCACTTTGAAGAAAAAACTGAATTTATTGATAATTCAAGGTGCTTACAAAGAATTCCCATTGGGGATTTAAATAAAAAAAAGACACAAATAGAAATTAACTCATCCTAATCTATAAATTCAAACCATCTTCTAAATCTCTTCAATCAAATCTTTATAATCTCAAGTTTTCCATTGAATCGCTCTACAAATCTTCTATAGGAGGAAATAAATAACAGTCATTATTTGATTTGTATAATTTTAGTTAGTTTCTATTTTGTAGTTAGCCTAATTGTATCGAGTCCTTGATTGAAGGCAAATAGTTAGATCTAGAAGATTCTAGATTGATTGTATCCTTGTATATATATACACCATATCATCAATGGAAAAACAAGCCATTCAATACCAATCTTAACATGGTATCAGAGCTGTAATGCTCCTGGATCTCTCTCTCTCCTAGTCTCTGCACGCAGCACTCCAACAACCGACCATCTTCTCTTTTTCTTCGATCTTATTCTCTTCTTCTTCTCTTCTTCTCCCATGGCTTCCCACGACCTATCTATCATAGCTACTTCAGAACTCTACCTCGGTTATTGACAGGCTTGCAGACTCCAAGGTCACATCGCCCAGAGGTGTCCCACCTTCTGCTTGGTCCCTTCCCAACCCACTTCGACTCACCAAGCACTGTACTCTCGTCCCTTGGCACCACGATCACAAACACCTTGGTACCTTGCACTCACTACACGGCCATCGCCACTCTTGACACTCCAACCTGGCTTCTTGATAGTGATGCATCTCACCATGTCACCACCAACTTGAGCAATCTTTCTCTTCATGCTCCCTATGACGGCACCGACGACATTGTGATCGGCGACGGCACGGGTCTTCCCATTACATATACTGGTTCCACTTCTTTTGTCAGTAACTCTCTCACCTTTTCCTTAAATAATGTCCTTTGTGTTCCTTGCATGAAAAAAAATCTAATTTCCATTTATCAATTTTGCACATCTAACCATGTATCTATTGAATTCTTACCCACTGTCTTTCATGTGAAGGATCTATGCACATGAGCAATCCTTTTGATGGGACGGACTAAAGATGGCGTGTATGAGTGGCCAGCCTCTCCAATCTAGTCTTCTCCGTTAGTTGCATTTTCAAGTGTCAAGACCACTTCATCCGAGTGGCACCAACGACTTGGTCACCCTTCTCTTCCAATCTTTAAGCATATTATCTCCCATTTTCAATTAGCATTATCAAGTTCACTAACACTGCCCTCTAGTTGTAATGCCTGTCACTGTAATAAAAGTCACAAAATTCCATTTTCTCATTCCTCTATTGTCTCTTCTTAACCTCTTGAAATCTTATTCTCGGATGTATGGACTGCTCCTCTTTATTCTTTTGATAACTTTAAATACTAAGTTATTTTTGTCAATCATTTTACCACATACATTTGGTACTATCCGCTCAAACAAAAATCTCATGTGTATGATGCTTTCATTCGATTCAAAGCCCTCATAGAAAAATACTTCGATCGACAAATAATCACTCTTTGTTCTGAAAATGGTGGCGAA
>JAUPMG010301199.1:0-16838 GCA_031762675.1 Pachysandra terminalis | reverse complement strand
CTCTTTTTCCTCTTCTTCTTTTTGTAAACTTTATCCTTTGATGGTTAATATATTTGTTGATGTTAATTATCAAAAAAAAAAAAAAAAAAGAGGATGGGTAGTAGAAGGAGCAGCATACTCTGGAATTTGTGTCTGGCAGCCATTACATGGTCGATATGGAGCGAAAGAAATCAGAGAATTTTTAGGGGATTGAAAAGGTAACTCACAACATAGTTTCTTTGCTATTTTCTTGGACTGCTAACTTTACAGGATTTGGGGGGTGTAACTTATTGAGTTTGATAGATTTTGGGGGCAAAAATGGAATGTTCTTGTCACATCCCACTTTCAGGGGTACACCTAATCAAGGCTTCCCACCAGAAGATAGTCAATGCAACTCTCACCCCCTCCACAGGAGGTGGCAAACCAGTGAATGACAAGAGACAAAATTAAATAAAAATCTACATTTTTAGATATGCATATATTACGAGGATCCTTAATAATCATCTATGTGGTGGGTACACTCTAACCCAAATCTGACAGCAAGGTTCTCAGAGATACACAACTTAACTTGAAAAATATATATAAAAGAGGGTGAGCTATAAATCCCGCGAGTAAACCCACAATACCCGGGTATTTACCCAGAAACACAATCAGCTAATTAATATGAAATTTATCACAATAACTTGAGAGTAGTATAATCTTCATTCTTAATTTGTATGTTCTCACTTCTTTGTCACTTACTAACTTCATATGTTAATATTTATACATTTCAGATCTTAACACTCACACCTCGTCAAATAATATAACATACCATTCACCCTTTCATCCTCATTACATGGATGCATGCAACGCCATGAACAATGTTTGGTTCTTCATTTGTATGCAGTGATATGAACAGTTAAACCATCATCCCAAGCAATGGTAGGTTCAAACAACATGAAAATGCAAATGAATGCTGTTACAACTATGACCCCTGGATATCCGCGTTACATCCCCACTGAGGCCACCGTTGCATATTATCGATCACATGTACCAATTCTGGCTAACGCCAACAACGGATTTTGTGTTTACAACACAGTTTTAGGGATTCTCAACCCATGGGTGCTCTTGTCCCACCTTTATTGTTGATCTAAGGTCCGTAACCAAGGCAATCTTTCAGCCTTCGTGGAACATACCAGTTCACAATTATCTGACAGATTACTCTCACCACATATGAATGTATGCACCCAAATCCGGGCTATATAAACATACATGTTCAATACATCCCTCATATATATATATATATATATAAGTCACAATCCGGAACAAGGGGTTGCAAAGCCCTCTTCCAAAGTCAATCTTTGACTTAAAACCAGTCCTCTCAGGACTCCAAGATCATCACTCTTTGGCACTCTTCATTGAGCGCAAGTATCCTCACATCATCCATTTGGTTCTCTTCCCAAAGAGTCCAAAGTGTAGTTGTGTCATTGGGTCACCCTTCAGGCTCCAAATGCATGAATGTCCCATTAAATGCATATAATGCATTAGTGCATGAATTTAACATCACATTTCATGATACATCATAATTTGCTTTTAAATAAACACCTCACAAGTCATTCATCATGATGAAGTACTAAACGCGCACACTAATCCATATGTAATCATTCATCCATTTCAATCATATATCTAAAATGGTTAAACAGAGTGTATATGCTCTCTAATTGGCATCATCATAAATTATCATACATTTCCATATTACATCATATCTTGGTGTCATTCATCAGTCCTTGACTCCCATATATCATGTTCATTTATAACAATATATGTACTTAGAATTATCACATTCATATTCTCATCACCCCGTATTATTTATATCTTTATTAAGCCTTGTACGTATTCACCGATACATTCACGAGTTCATCTATCTCTCATTACACATCATCAACATAGATATTTACTAATCACATTCCTATTGATTGACACAAGTCACACAATTACTTCATCACGTGTCCTACCTCATCGCAATTATATGTACACACCCTTCATACAATATGTACCATGTACAATAAACTAACTTATATTGTCTCATTACATCACACTCTTTCTCATAGGTTTGTAGTACACTACACATAATTCCACAATCTAACTTTCACTTAATGTCTCTAATAATCTCAATTCACCTTAAGTGTCCTTGTATATAAATTCAAGATTCAATTTCTTAAGAGTTATGGATGGTCGGTACACTGGTAGGGTACCGGTATGCTTGAGGCTCTATGGTGTTGTATCAAACATCTGTTGTGCATCTGGTTGGTAGCCTCGTTGGTAGGTTTCCGGTGCCCTTGGTCTTACTAAACTTTTTTAAAACAATGGTTCTGTCGGTAGGCTCACCGGTATACCGGTGGGTCACCTTCTATGAGTTTTGTGTTCTGTCGGCAGGCTCACCGGTATACCGGTGGTCTGCCGATGGAATAGGAATTGGGGGTTTTTCCTCCAGTATTGGTCCTGTGTTGATTCTATAATGAAATCCAATCTTTGAATCTTGTTTCCCATTTTTAACTCTACGATGTCCATAGTATTATCATGTCAAATTTCATTTATGGTTCCTCTACAATTCGTTTGGTAGATTTTCTTCTCTTAACCTTGAGCATAATCTATTACGAGCAATTTCTCATATATTTACAATATAATAAGCTCAATTTACATATATCCCATTCATATATTCACGAAATTCTAGATAGAACTGATATTTGGGCTCTTGCCCAAATACATAGAGATTGAAGGTTCACTCACCTGAATTCTGATTTATGTTGTTAATCCTCTTACGTCAGCTTCTAAAGTTGTTCTTCCAGCTCTAGGGTTCGTCTCTTCTAATTCTCCATCCATTCTTTTAGGGTTTCTAGGTTATAAGGAGTATTTATACTATTTCCAGCTTAAGTTAAGGTCCTGTTTGGTAAGTCTCTTATTAGTTTTGCTCATGTTTAGCTATTTGATTAAGTTGACTCCCTTAAGGTTTGACTCCACTTGTCAATTCCAATTAGTCCTTAAGTCTTCTTCTTTAAACTAATTTAAAGGTTCTCACACAATATCATTTCCTTGCCAGGTAAAATGACCAATTTTCCCTTTATTTAAGTTTGAAATATTTTCAGTTCATTACAGTTCTTGACTAGTCTTTTACTGTATAGTTTTGCCTTTGCATACTCACTGTATGATATTACATCACTGTATAGTTTAGTCCTATGGGCATCTTAATATAAATATTACTTTTACTGATTAAAAAAATACTAATAATGTAATATCTGTTAGCTTTGTTAAAATTATATTAATTTCTGATTGGCTAATAGCCTTTTTAATGTAAAAAAATCTTAAAATTGGTCGAATCAAGCATTGGGGGAGGGAAGCCTTGGGAGGTCTCTACTATCCCCATGGTTTTTTTTATAGTATAATAAGATGATATTTTGGGTGTTTCTTAGTGTTTTTAGATCTTTTTTATGTATAGATATTGAGTTAGGACTCTTTGAATGTGTTTAGAATTTATAAATAAGCCTATATAAATGTTTATTATTGGTGAGACAAAAAGTGATGAATGTTAAAGATTATCCCATCCTTGTTTATTATTAAATTATATAAAACGAGATAATTATTAATGAAAGAATATATTTGTTTCTAATTGGAGTCTGGGATCTGTGTCTTAATTGGACTCTGAGTAACTAATTTTATTTGGAAAAGACTTCAATAATAATTGAAAAAGACTTCTAATTAAGTTGAGACTCTAATGTGGCTCACTTGCCAACTAATAACATAACGTTTATTAGCTTTGTTAATATTTTATTAATTTGATTAGTTGAAAGTCTTTTTTAATGTAAAAAAAGCTTTAAATTATGAGAACTGAGCTTTGGGGAAGGGGGCCTTGGGTGGCCTCCCACGTTCCCAATGGTTTTCTTATAGTATAATAAGATTTACATTTTGGCAGTAAGAACATAGTAACTCGAATCTCTCCCCTGAAAGGTACTTTTGACATTGTTGTTTGCATTTGCATATGTTAATTAATTGTACATACTTCGCTGAATCAGGAGATATTTGTATTTGTGTAATTCTTTCTCTTTCTGTCTTTAGGAAATGTCTCGAGTGGATGAGCTATGGGAGCGATTAGTGCGTGCTGCACTAAGAAGGGAACGGACTGGGGCTGATGCATTCAGGCGGGCAGTTGGTGGAATTGCAGGAAATGTTCCATCTTCTCTTGAAAACAATAGGGATATAGATGCAATTTTAAGAGCTGCAGATGAAATTCAAGAGGATGATCCTAATGTTTCTAGAATCTGTAAGTTTATTTTATGTCTATACATTTTCTTACTTCTTGGGTATTTGGTGCTTTCATCCTTCATTTTATGCAGTTTTACCTGTCTCGAACTTACCTATTTGCTTTGGGTATAAGTTTACCTAGTAACCTATATGAATTATATGGTAAAACCCTTTGAAGAAGTATGCTTTCTGGCAACAAACTGTTTGTACGATTGGCCTGAATCTTGATGCAAATTAGATTTTGTACCCCACAGAAAAATGGCTTTGCACATATCACAAATTTATTTTGAACAACCTGTTCGAGATTCTCTCTATGAACTATATCTGTTAATTCTTGTTGCAGGTCTATTGTTTTCGATCATATGTCCAAGAAATATTGAAATTGTTTTTTCAGTGTTAATGTTGCTAATTCAATCCACAGTTGTGCATATAACTTTTCTCCTAAGTTAATGAAAAGAAACAAAAATCAACAATGCGATTGGGGGCAGAGCACAGTTCTGTTTTTCATGTTCTCTAGGTCTCTGATATTTTTTTTAGTTTTAGTGTAGCTAGAAAATATAAACTTAGCATTAGATGTAACTCATGAGTGGTTTTATGCGCATGCCAAGATCGTTTCAGCCTCTCCTTTTGGCATTTGATCTTCCTCCAGTTCTCCTTAAATGACGGTAATCATGTTTTAGTAGAGCTACAACAGTAGTGACTATTGTATTACTTGCAACTAATAGACTTTTTCAGTTTCAGTGAAAAGATTGCTGTGATAACGTTGTTTTGTTAGAAATGTACATATGTGTGTTCCATGCTGCAGCATGTAATTTCCATTGTTGTACTCGTATAACTGATAGTTGTACTCATGTACTCCTTCACTTTTCTCCATGGAAGTGGTTAATAGTATACTTTCTTTTTTATGTTTCTTTTCGTTTTTTCTTTTTTTTTTCTTTGCTTTTATATTGCAGTATGTGAGCATGCTTACTCATTGGCTCAAAATTTGGATCCTAATAGCGAGGGCAGAGGTGTGTTACAGTTCAAGACTGGTTTGATGTCTGTCATCAAGGTATATTTTACTTTAAGCACTGAAGATATTGCTTTATTAGATCTTCTTGTTTTTGGATACTTGTATTGTGACTAAAGATA
Source organism: Pachysandra terminalis (assembly GCA_031762675.1). Lineage (NCBI taxonomy): Eukaryota > Viridiplantae > Streptophyta > Magnoliopsida > Buxales > Buxaceae > Pachysandra > Pachysandra terminalis. The sequence continues at coordinate 11,450 of JAUPMG010301199.1, read as the reverse complement.
TGGTTTTTAAGAGATTTTGATTGAGGAACAGGATTCTTGTTACTGATCCCAGCTAGTTGGGATAAGCATTTTGTTTGTTGTTGTTGAATTAGATCTTATTGTCTTAGAAATCTTAATTCTGTATTTTGAGCCTTCTTTGCTCTTCAGCTGTCATGGGTATTTGGGGTGATGTGATATTGAAATATTTAATGCATTGTTGTCCCTTTCATCCCCTTGAGAAATTTTCAGCAAAAGCTAGCAAAGAGAGATGGTGGAAGCATAGACAGGAGCCAGGACATTGCTCGGTTAAGGGAGTTTTACAAGCTCTATAGAGAGAAATATAAAGTAGATGAGCTACGAAAGGATGAGATGAAGTTGAGAGAGTCAGGTGCTTTCAGTGGAAACCTTGCAGAGTAAGTGTTAAAAACATACAAGTTTTACACAGATAATTTGAAATTTTGAATGACCTTAGCATTTGAACACTCTCCTTTTCTTTTCTAGTATTATCTTTGTTCTTTGTTTGGTTTCTTATCTGTTTTACATCCTCATATATCTTTCTATTCTAGATTTTCTTAGAATGAATATCACAACCATCTTTAGTACTGTTTACATCCTCACCGGTGACTTGGGTGAAGCTGTCCTTTGAGGCTTTTATCCCAGTCCTGACAGGCGCTTCTGGGCTTGGTGGTGTGTTCCGTGATCAGACGGATAGGCACATATCCGTTCTCTGGGCCATCGGTGGTCAGTGAGTTGACACGGATCGAGTTGGTGGCATTAGTGACTGGTTTGAGGTATGGGAGGGCTTAGGGTTACCTTAACCTAGTGATTGTGTGTACCGCGCAGTACATTGTTGACTGGTTGGAGAGGCCTGATCTATGCAGTTGGAGGGTCACTCACCTGGTTTGCCTGGCGTCTAGAGGTGGGAACATTTTGTTCCATGTGGTGCCAAGGGAGTCTGAACAGCTTGCAGTGGAGTTGGCGAGGAGAGGCGCTAGTCGGAATGCAATAACCTCTGGAGATGTGGATCTTGTCTTGAGAGATGACTAGGGTGTTTGACTTTGCTCGTGTGTGTTGTTATCATGTTGTCGGTGTTATGCATTTCCTTTTCCTTTTCCTTTCTTCTTAGTGTATAACCACTCTTTTAGGCTTTTGCTAAATGGTGGTTGCTGTATATTCTTCCTCACTTTATGTATATTTTCATGACTTATCAAAAAAAAAAAACCCAGCAGTGCATCAGGTGGCATTCTGTTGGTATGGAAGGAACACATTTGATCTGATCCACTCAGTCGTAGGAAATTTTTCTATTTTTGTTATGTTAGCAATGAAGGGCAATAATGAGGGAGGCCAGAGAATGTTATTTGCAGTTTATAGACCTAATGATCATACTTTTTTTTGATGATTAACGACAATATATTATAATCAGCAAATAGTGAATAAAGTAAAAGATGGGTCACAAAGTGATCCAATTGGAGAAAAAGATTAAAAGAAAGAACGTGAAACATAGTGCAAGCCAAATAGGCTATCTACAAAGCACCCACTTGTTACTCATCCTCATCTATCCCTTTACGTGGGGGACCCGAAAAGAAAAATTCATTCACCACACCCTCCTTAGCCAATCTATCCGCCACCCCATTGGCCAATCTGGGTACGTGCAAGAATGTAAAATCCTTCCCCTCTCGCAAGTGATAAGCCAACCGTATAATTTGTGTGAACCTTCAAGGCCATGTATTTGGCGACCTCATCCACGAGATAGCTGATGATGAATCCTCCTGAACTTCTACATGCTCAAAACCCTGGCTGATGGGTTCCTTCAACCCTGTCACCAATGCAAGAATCTCTACACGTGAGGAGTCTCCCTTCCCAATGGGACCAAAGAAGATATGTACTATGTGACCATGATGATCCCTGAAGACGCCATCTATCCCAGAAGGTCCTAGATTCCCGAAGGATGATCCATCGAAATTAAGTTTGAGGAAGCCCACCTGTGGTGGATTCCAAGTAGCCTTAACTGTAGGTGTCCACCAAGATGATTGAGCAATGGAAGACCAATCTCTAATGATATCTGAACCTGAAATACCTTTGAACTCTGGAAGTATAGCCATCCACGAAGCCACAAAATCCGTGCAAACATCAACCATATTCTGGAAGCTAGAGCTCTTGTCCTAAAAACTTCTTCTATTTCTTTTTCCCCATATTGTCCATAGCAAAGCATAGAATACAGCCTTGTATAGCATCTTCCCTCACATCCCTAAACTAGGGAAGCTCCATTGGAGGAAAAGCGACCGCAAGTTCTGCGGTACAACCCATGTCACCTCCACCTTCTGAACAAACCACATCCAAAGTCTCCTATCTGTTAGATGGTTGATTGAAGCAAGGAAGGGGAGAGATGGACGTGGGAACTAGAGCCGATCTTAATCTGGTAGTCGGAGATTTGTTACCCGTCGGATACTCAGCTGACGACTTCATTGGTGCACTGAACGCAGCTGGTAATTGAGGGTTGTGGTTCCTCAAATGGAAAGGAAGAGGAGGGTGGGAGCTTTAGAGATGCTCTCTTGAGGAAAGACAAAGCTTCAATTGGTACAAATCCGGTGGGTGTCGTTGGTGGTGCCCTGGATAGGCTGAGGATAAAAGCTGACCGGAAAGTATTCTTCTTTGACGAAGTTGAGGTTATATGGCAATGACTGGATATGGTTTTCCCCGAAAGAAATCATCTGGTTAGGTAAAATTATAGATGCCATCGAAAAGACCGGACAGAGACCCTGCGTTCTGGATTCCATAAGGAAAGGAAGCCAGCTTCTAATCGCGGAATTTAGAAGGAATGGTAGAGGTGATTTCTTGAAGGTCTCTTCAGTCGCTCATAATGTTCGAGGGCGAGCACTTTTCTTCCATCCTTCGGACGGTGGCTAGAGATACATTAAGGAGGCAGGTTATAAGTTGCTGAAGGTGACTTCGGGTCTAGGTTCGAGGAGCTTCAGAACGGAAAGCGATCCGTTTTCTATCCGCAGGTATCTCCCCGCAGCTGGTATGTGGGCCAAATCTGGTCGGTGGCAAGATTGCTCCGAAGAGCGTGTTGAGAGGTCCTTTCAACTCGATGGGTTGGTTTATCGCCATTAAAGGCATTCCGCATTCCCGAACATATTATGAACCAGAACCTCGTAAGGATGTTAGGAGATTTTTTAGGGGGTTTATCTAGTCCCGACGTGCCATCGGTGAATGGCGGTCATGGATTCTTGTCAGGGAGAATGGATGTTCGCATCGGTGAGGATTGGAAAATTCCTAGGTCTTTCTGGTTTTCAGATAGCAAGCGATGGTTCGAGGCTGGAGTTGACATTATCGCTGGAGGGGGTTCACCGGAGTAGAAGGTGAAGAAGCTAGGTGCAATTGACGTGGCACTGCTTGGGGGACGTGGCAGGGTTGGTGGGCTAGAATCCCAAGAGGAAGCTGAAGAGACGGGGTTGTGCGCAGGTGATGGCGGCATTGGAGGCTCTCAGAATCAATCTCTGGCTGCGATGGCTCGTGTGGAAGATGGGGCGCGTAAGAATTCAAATTTTCTTCCATTTTTGGACAAACAACAAACTTGTTTTGGGAAGGTTGAAGACGCTTTGTCTGCAAAGGCCATCGGTTGGGAGGACGCATTTATTGCGTGTCAGGCAGGCTCTTCACGGGCTGGGCCACAGATTGAGGTCACTTCAGAGGGCTTCGCGCTGCCCATGACGACGAGTTTTATTAGAGAGGGTGCTTTGGACTTGGGGCTGGTCTCAATTGGCGTGGATCGGGCACTAGAGTGCGTGGTTGGTCCAAGTCTTAATGAGTTGGGTGGGCCTTTGTGTGCTTCGGGGCCCATGGCTCCTTTGGTGTTTTAAGTATAAGAGACATGCTAGTGGGGCTTTAGGTCTGATGGGGTGGGGATTGCAAGTTGTCTGTTGGGCCCTGGACCTAGCCCACTAGATCATTCATTTATAGGCATTGAAAAGGATTGGGAAGATAACTCACAGCAGGGTGGTGGGTCTGGTATCGATAGAGGAAAATGTGAGAAGGCGCGGGGTGGAGAACAACAGCAGAACAAGGGTGTGTGCTCGACAGAGGAGGGGCTCGATTGGTGTAACCCCAAGAGCGAGAGATGTTGATTCTTACCCTTCGTTCCAGAGTTTCAAGGCTTGTTTGCAGGATTTGCTTGTTCCAGTTGAAAGATCGCTGGAATCACTCTGTTTGAGGATTGAGCGGTTAGAAGGGGGGTCGGTAGTGGATGGTATTCAGACAGGTTTTGATTCATGTTCTAACAAGGGGAAGTCGGTGGCAGATCAGAAGGGCAAAGGGGTGGGTCACATTTATAAGGTGTACGTCAGGAAGAGTCCTTTGAAAGAGGGGGAATGCTTGAGAGTTCATTCAGAGAAGAAAGAGAAAGAGTGTGGTAGTGTGTCTAGTGGCATAGGGGCCGTTGAGGTGAGGGAGCCAGGAGCTGAATCTAATCTGAGTCTTGCTGTGAACGTCTAAACCATAGTAATATGCAGACCTTTGACAAATGCTTTGATATCCTAGGGCCAGGCTGTCAATTCAAGTCTCTTGCGTGTCCGTCTCAGTCTAGCTCTCAGCCTTCTTTTCCGGGTAAGTCGCAGGTATCCTTGCGGAAGACCAAATCCCTCGATCATTCATTTGATTTCATTTTTGCTAACGGTTGTCGTGTAGCTCAGAGTGTCTTTGCTATAAGCGAGCCTTCGAGCGTATTGAGGCATATAGAGCCGGCTGTTCCGGTGCACTTTATTACCCAAAGTCAGTGTCACATCCCAAACCTAAAGAGCTCCTTTGGATACCCAAAAGGTTGGAATTGTAACTCTCACCCCATATCCAGATGTTAGTGGATAACATGGTTTTAAATTTCGGCGGCATGCCACCGAAATATCGCCATTTCCCCCCTTGGGGAAATGGTAGTATTTCCCAGATTTCGCCGAAATATTGGCGAAATCTGGCGAAATTTCGCCATTTCCCCCTGGGCGAAATTTCTGAAGAAATCGAAACTTAAAACCTTGGTGGATAAGCAATATAGAACATAAGTGAAAGCTATAACCTTAGTTCTAATTAATAATTAATAAATATTACAACGTGTTTAACTAAATCATATGAGTTCAACTACAATATAAAGACATGTAGACTTCTACCCTTCCCAATATAGCTGAACTCTCTGATATATCAATCCAGTACCTGAAAATATTAAACCACAAACATAAGCTGAAAGCTCGGATGAGTAAGCCCTTCAAATTAGGGTAGTTACTCATAAACTCATGTTACGAGAAAACAAGTAATATCATATAATAATTGAGAAATAATGAATAATATCTCATAAATATGAGCAATACACACTCCACATAATCCAGTACTCTCCCATCTCACTTGACTTTGTCTCAATAACTGTAAGTCCACACAACTTGGTCAACTTTTCTAATATGCCTAACTATATATGATAACATGCAAGTCAATGCGCATCATACACAAGACCAATCACACAAAAAAAAACACAAGAATATGTACAATGCATCCTGTTTAGTACCCATACAGTGTATGACATGCCTGACCACCAATCAGCTCCCATAGTGTCTTCTCGAACCAAGTGGACCATCACAAGGGCAATTGAGCTGAAGGTATTCTGCGTGTACATCGCAGCTTCAGGGACTTTCGACCTGCGAGGTAAGATTCCCCAATTTCTATTTTTGTTAGCGGAACACATCCAAGCCATCACCAGAAGATGACTTCATGAACATACCAAATTACAGACTACCAACAGTAGTCCACATAATTGGTCTATTGGAGTCCCACTACAGGGCTCACTCCTCAACCTATTACAAACCACAAGTCTATTGAGGTCCCAATACATGGCTCACTTCTCAACTTTGGTCAAACACTTGTCCCACATGGACAGTCACAACATATTACATATAATGGTACCTCTCATTGGCAGAACACTCATGTGCGCCAACTCAGTACAACACAGCCATCCCGGCTACGTAATCTTAAGGCAACTCATGTAGTTTAATTCCCATTATTAATGCCATTCACACAACATTAATATCATGCTTACACACATCATATTCATTAAGCAAACACATGAGACACATTCTCATGATCTAAACTATTTTATTTCACATATATAAATATTACACATAATAACAGATATAAGTATATATAGTGCATAATTATCCTTATTATCATTCAAACATAGGCAAAATCCTAATCAAATGCATTACTCTATTAAATCCTTATTAAATCATTAAAATACTTCATATTCCATCCATTTAGTGTATTAACAGTCTCTCTGTAAAATATCATGATTATTGGACACAATTCACAATTCTCGGTTTGTCGACTACCCTGCTGAGGGTATGCCGAAGTCCTTTTGTTGCCACTTCAGTATGTCGAAGCAGTTCGGTGGACCAACCCGAGAATTACAAAACAACACAGAGAGATTTCGGTAAGGGTTTTGGTTTGCCAAAGGAGTTTCGGTAGACCAACCTGAACTACCAATTTCTTAGAACACCCTTTGGTACAGCCTTCGGTATGTCGAAGTGTGTACCGAAGTCTGCCCAGAATTCTCGGCACACTCTTCGGTATGCCGAGGGGTATACCGAAGGTACGAACTTCATAGAATCTAAGCAAAAACACACATACATGTGTGTGTGTGTGTGTATATATATATGTATGTATATTTATATCATATATAAATATAATAGCATCATGCACAAAACCCAATACTTTATACCCAACAAATCATACTTTAATACATACTTAACATTATGCATTGATTCAAAATCATATACTTATATATATATATCAACATTATAGAATAGTATTCCACACAAAACCCAATAGTTTAAACACACAAAAACAACATCTAACACATATACCTAAGATTATACTTAGATTCATAGTCTAGAACTCTTCTAAACCTATGATTCAATTAAAACATGCTTCATATTTTCTTATATTGAATTAGATTGATTAGGTTTTATATAGAAAGATGGGGAAACACACGTATATCATTCACAAAGGAATCCACCATGTTAGAACATGTGTTTAGGACTAAATACACAATAAATTGAAAGAAAAACTCACATGAACCGCAAAATTTTATTGTTGGTTCTTCTTTTTCACTTGATCTTCTAGGCTTTTAGGGTTTAGAAATGTTAGATCTCTTCTCCCAAAGGTTCTCGTTTTCTTGGGTTTTCCTAGGTTTAGATTGACCTAAAAGTCTTATATTTATAATATTAGGTGTTAGAAACAACCTATAGTCCTAGTCCAACTAGTATACTTCTATTTTTGACTACTAGAGGCTCCTATCTTATCTAACACTCCTATTTTTCTAGCACTTATTAATTCCATATGAATTTCCAATGTTTTTAAAGTCAATTTTAATGTTTTTGGGACTTTAGGAAACTACTTAAGCCCATTAAGCTAATTAATTAATTTAATTAAAGCCCATAGTTAGTTATTTAAACCCAATTCAATTAGATAGGTTCGATTCCTTTAAATTAAGCCCAAGGATAATTAATTAAGCCCAATGCTAATTAAAGAAGCCCCAAATAATAGATTTGCTATAATGTGTGATCATAAGAACTCTTCCTACAATAAATTAATTAAAATTCAAATATATAGCAAGTATAAAAGTATTTAAGCATGTAGTTCATATTGGAATCAAATTAAATTACTATCCTACCCTTATTATTAAAAGAATTTCCTTTTTATGATTTTCAAGATCTTACAGTCACCAACTTGTGGGGGATGTCGAGGGTGGTGAATTGGAGACAGATAAGATCTAGTGGGGGATTATCAGATACACCGGAGGTTGTGGTTGTTGGAAGTGCTTTAGATGAAGCTACTCTAGGGCTTGTTAGGGGGGAGGCGAGAGATGAGAGAGAAAGGGTTAAGATGGCTACCTTTGCGTCTAACGTGTTGGATCAAGTCCGAGATGGGACAGGTAAGGCATTTTCGGTTGGGGATGCAGTTAAGTCCTTTAGGTGTAGGAATGAGGGCGAAGTAGAGGTTGATCAATGAAGATTGTTAGTTGGAACAGTAGAGGTCTAGGTAAAGCAGAGAAGAAAAGGGCGGTGAAGAATTTGTGTCTTAAAGTCAAACCAAATATTTTGGTATTATTTGATACTAAGAAATAAGTGATCAGTTAGGCAATGGTGAGGCAGTTATGGGGTCATAGGAACCGTAGGTGGGAGTTCTTACCATCTATTGGGACCTCGGGGGGTATCTTAGTGGTTTGAGATATGGATTCGGTTGTGGGTGGAGATGTTTTTAGGGGTCGTTTAGTTTGTTCATTGAGTTTAAGTGTGAAAATGACGGTTTTGAGTGGACCCTTAACTGCGATGTATGGTCCTAATCAAGGTTTTAAATGTCGATGTCGCTAAGACTGGCCAGTGAAATGTCGCCAACATGGGGGAATTGTCTCCCAAATTTGAGAAAAGTGGGGAAATTCACCCAAAATGCTTTTTTTTAATGAAACCTTAGATTATGTCTAAATAATACATAAATACACTAGAATACATCATAATACGTTGAAAACAACACATAAAACATAAATTGTAAAGTAAACGGTTAACATTCCTTCAACAAAGCAAAATATAAATAACATGACATAATATAAATGATCATAAAAATAACAAAATGTCATAAGTTTATCTGCTGAAGTAGATGTTCAATGACCCACAAGTCACGAATAGTCAAATACAATAATGGTTCAAATCCACAATGAATATCGTGAAGGCTCGGAATCATCGCCATCATTCCTGCGCTGCCTACCATAATATGTACTCTCCTCATGGTTACAGTATTGGGCCCAGCTCATAAGCGGATGATACCACTGCATATACTGACTAACATATCTGTGGTAACATCAATACTCATCTGCCCAAGTATCCCCATGTGTGGATATTGGGGATGAGTACTCACAACTGTAACAACAGAAGGTGGATAGGGATATCTGTGGATCATATCCTGGGGGTGGGGGGTATGGGTACCCCCCTCCACTAGAATCTACAGTGCCATGGCCGTATGAGGCAACGGAATCCTATGTACCATAACATTGAGATGTCCCATATCCTCCAATCGGAGCTCCAGCACCAGGAAACTGCCCTCCGTGTCCATATGGTTCATATCCTCCAATACCGGGGTATTATCCTCCAGCTCCAGGATAGTATCCTCCAATGTATTGTCCGTGTCCTCCTTGATAAGACTCGGCTGAAGATGAGCCCTGCTGCCCACATCTGACATCCATAGATCCGAAACTATGGGATATAGATGTCTCTTCATGTGATCCCAAATTCTTTTTCTCCTTCCCTTTGCGTGCATATAGGTTCTTGTGGGCGTACGTTCACTCTGGCTGTTTCTGACATCACGTGAGGGGTGAGCACCATGGCTTGAATCTTGTGTAGCATAATCAAGCTGGGACTCCCCAGTGAAAGGGCTCATAAGCTCTGAGGCTCTGACTACCTGCCCCAACTCAACATGCACTACTACCACCACCACTTATGCCCCCCTGCCCTTGATCATCATCATCACCACTATCATCACTGTCACTATCAACACCATTTCCAAATTCACCACCACCATCACCACCCGTGCTACTTGCACGTGGAGGGACAAACCCTGTAGCCCTGTCAAATGAAAATGAATCACCACTACGTGCGGGCTGTATCTCCTTCTCCACCACACGTTCGACATCAATGCCCATCTCTGCAGTAGCTTGAGAAACCTCAGCATTGGGCCAACCATCCGGCTTGTCTAACTCAGAAGCCTTAACCCACCATATAGTGGGTTCTCATCATCATCCTCATTAGTAAAAAGCACATCCAATGGGTCTTCAGCCATTGCACTTTCACCATCTTTTTGTAGCTGCTTCATTCTTAACCTCATGTTGTAATGGCAAACGATTAGCTTGTGGAGCTTTTTATACGCCAACCGATTTCTTTGTTTGGTATGAATGAGTGCAAATGTGCTCTAGTTCCTCTCACATGCTAAAGAGGAAACAATCTGGGCTAGAAACCTCACGGCTAACTTTCGAAGCGTAGGGGCACTAATCCCATACATACTTTACCATTCACCTAGTAAAAGTTAATTGTATGTTAGTATGAATGTGTGATTAAACAATAATAAAGTAAATAAGTAATTACTACTATACTTATATGGCATTATCTTGCTCCTCGAGTGGAGGGCAGCAGCCTGACCAAATGAACCCAATGCGTCTCTAAACATGATTAACTGTGTGACAAAACCCATGCGTAAGACTAACATTAGACCGTAAAGTTATTGGCTTATTGTACAAGAAGCTCATTCTACTGTCTCAACTCACCTCATTTCTGAAATCGCCCTTTGTCCCTGAGTTGGGGTCTAATTTGGCGTAGACATCATGTACAATCTGTGTCAAGTTACCTCGTACTCCAAGCTTATGACTGTAATGATACTTGGCGTTCAGCCAATAGGCTGCATTGTTTATGAAATTAGGATTAGTAAATAATTACTAAATAAGCAATAACAACGGTAAATGGTGATCTAGTGTCACTTACCAGCATTGTGAATAGGATGCTCTAGTGTCTTATACCAACAGTAATCTATTTTATGGACCCATTTATAGGATTTTGGGTAGTCTGCTTTGATCTGCTCCTTCATCAGCCTCATAGATTCTTAAGTAGACCCCATGGTAGGCCACAAGTCTGTATCAACTACGCGCGACACCGGATAAATGGACTTTAAAAGAGTCACCAGTTCTTTCACATTCTCCCAAAAAGAGGGCCTCAACACTATATCCTCCACCCTCCTACCTATTTTAGTCTGGCTGTGAGAGCAATTGGTCCAATCCTCTCTAGTAAATAAGATCCTCAATTCTGCTTTGTGGCGAAGAATACGATCCAGGGCAAATTAGCTTGTCGTGAACCGTGATACCTGGTCTCACTATATCTCCATTACACGCCTCTCTCATCTTTGCTAGTACATAAGAATGGTTGTAAATGACGTTTGTCAGGCATCATCCAACAGACTCAAAATAGACTGCATCTGAGAAATCGCCTCCAACATGAGATCAATGCAATGCGCGAATGAGGTTCAATAGATATTATGTCTCCATCAAATTCTTTTCTGTGCTCACAGATGCATTGTCATTGTCTGTCACGATTTGAACTACATTCGTCGCCCCCACTTCCTCGATAACACCCTTCAGTAAGCGAGTGGTGTAGGCTGTATCCTTGATGTTATCTGATGCATAAACTGATTTTAAGAAAATTGCCTGACCCTAACAATAAATCATGAAGTTTATGTCACGACCCAAACTTAAGGAAATTCTCGTAAGAACCCTTATGTTTGAACCGCGACTCTCACACCAATCAGAATCGGGAGTGGCAATCAATATCGAACCAAAATTTACAGAAATTTAGTAAACTTCAAAAGAATCTATTTTATTGAAAAATAAGTAAAAGATAACC
>JAUPMG010301189.1:0-16838 GCA_031762675.1 Pachysandra terminalis | reverse complement strand
AGATGGGCTTGGGTTGTTTTCTATTGGAGAGTGGAACAAGTGTGCTATCCTTAAGTTTATTTGGCACATTGTAAGTGATAAGAATTCTCTGTGGGTCAAGTGGATTCACTCATTTTATATTAAGGAGAAAAACTTATGGGAACTAAAAATTCCCCACAACTGCTCTTGGGCGTGGAGAAAGATCCTTCAAGCTAGAAGTACTGCCACCACCCTTGTTTCTTACCGGATTGGAAACGGCCAACATACGTGGTTTTAGTGGGATTTATGGCATCCAATGAGCCCTCTCATTCGTCATGTGACTCCTCAGATTAATTACAGCCTTCACCTGAATATTTCGGACAGGGTTAGGAACTTCATCTCCAATCTGAATTGGTCCCCCCCTCCTTCATCCCTTCAGATAATATGTAGCATCTGGAACAACCTACCAATGATAAACAATGGTGATTCTATTGAAAGTGTATTATGGATACCTTCTAAGAAGAATAGCTTCAGTTTGAAAGAGACTTGGGAAGCGGTTAGGTGCAAAAATCCTACTCTCATATGGCATGAACTGATTTGGTTCAAAGGAAACATCCCTAAACATAGTTTTATCTGTTGGCTTGCTATCAAAAATGGTCTTCTCACCCAAGATAAACTGATGAGATGGGGCACCATCCCCCATGTCGACTGTTGTTTCTGCCACACGGCTACAGAATCTATCCAGCACCTATTCTTTGAATGCCCGTACTCTTAATGGATTTGGGGTTGTATCCTTGGGAAGGCAGGGATAAATAGAACCATCCTCAACTGAGATGTTGAACTGGAGTGGTGTGCCATGAACTTCAAGGGAAAAGATCCTCTATGTTATCTAAAGAAGCTAAGCTTCAATGCAACTATCTACATCCAGTTGCTCGAAAGAAATAGAAGAGTGTTCAAGAATGAAAGCTCACCTCATGATTATACTCTCCAGCGTATAATTAGGGGCGTAAGACTTGTTGCTATTCACAAGGGGTACATGAGAAACTAGAATTCTGCTGATCTGGGGGATTGGTTCTAACCTGGTTGGTTAGCTGCCTTATGTTTGTTATGGCTTGTTGACGTTTCAGTCCTTTCCTTACCTTCTTTAGGGAAAGGGCAACTCGGGGTTGCTATGTACATTCTTTCATCTCCCTTTTTAATATATCTTTCTTTACCGTCCAAAAAAAAAATTACTTGAGATAGGTACATAGTGGGAAGAATCAAGAAGAAGTTAGTCAAGTTCGTTGTGAAGGATGGGATATTGTTCAGAAAGGTAGATACGAGAGACCCTTTAAGATGTTTAAACTCTTAAGAAAAGATGCAAGTTATGCATGAAATTCATGTAGGAGAATGCGACGAACATGAAGAAAAACCTAAATTGTTGTAAAATATTTTGCTTATTTGGTATTATTGGCCCACAATGGAGGCAGATGTTGCCTACTTCATAAGGAGATGTCACAAATTTCAAATACATGCAGGAAGGATACATGAGTCCCATGGCAAGATGAAGTCCATAACAACGCCATGGCCATTCCACAAATGACAATTAGATCTCATTGGGACCATAAATCCAGCTTCCAAAAGAAATATATGGATATTGACTGCCATGGTGTATTATACCAAATGGGTGGAAGCAGTTCCCCTAACAAAGGCGACATGAGCAATAGTGGCCAACTTCATCTGAGAAAATATAGTGCATCAATTTGGCATCCCATAGCGAATTATAACAGACAATGATACACCATTTGTCAACAGAGACATAAGAGTTGTCACAAAAAACTTTGGGATGACTCATATTAAGTCGACGCCATACTATCCTAAGAGAACCAACAAAATCTTGTTGACGATTTTGAGCAGAACTGTACATGACCACGGAAAATTATGGCACGAAAATTTATCTACAGCATTGTGGACGTACATGACGTTACCATGGAGATCCACTGGAAACACCCTTTTCCTTAGTGTATAGGGCAGAGGCGATTTTACCAGTAGAATTGCAATTAGAAACTACCATAGTATTATTGGCAAGCCAAATAACAGATCAAGAAAGAGAAGAAAGCCTAAGCATGGAGCTCCAACTGATAAAGGAAAAGAGGAACAAAGCTGAAGAGTATGCTAAAATTTATTGGAAGAGGCTATCTAGAGCCTATAACAAGCATGTAATAAAAATAAGTTTTGAAGAGGGTGACATTGTGTTACGAATGGCCGTACAAATTCGTAATGAGACGTTACCAAAATTCGCATCAAAATGGGAAGGACCTTGCACTATCCGAGAAAAGCATGAGTCAGGGTATTCAAGTTGGTTACATCAGAAGACGAGAAATTGTATGATCTCATTAATGAAAAATGACTTAAGATGTATTATCCATGAAATGAGTTACATAAAAATTTGTTCTTAGTCTGTTCTTTTACAAAAACCGGGGAGAAGATCTTGAGATAAAAAAAAGAGGGTTTACATATTGGAATATTTTGTAACTTTATAATTATATCCATCACAAAACTCAAACAAAAGAGAGAGAGAGAGAGAGAGAGAGAGAGAGAGGGAGAGGCAATGTTGACATCACAAGAAAAACCACAAATCAACCCCCAAGCGATGAAAGAAATGATTCGCTATGGAAATCTCATCCAAATGGCGTTCCTATCATCCAAATGGGAGGGACAACCTTTCTAGAAAACTCATAGCATCAGCATTCCGACTTTCTTTATGATGAAAGCGATATGAGTCATTACGAAAGCGGAAAGCTATAAAGATAAAGATTCAACCGCGGCATGAAGAATCTAGTTTTTGGCTAAGGCAGATCGCCAGAGATCATTAACCAATCTCAGTTCTTCTCGCTTTTTGACACAATATTGATAAGAAGGATTCAAACCTACACAGATAGAAAACACAAAATCCAGTAACCAGCTACTGGAAAAGAATCCAGAAAAGCTATATGCAACTAGTGTGAGAAAGGAGTTCAAGCATACGAACATCGGCTTCAAAAGAAAATGTGACAATCTCTTGAAGAGCGAATATGATTTGCCCTCATTCAGAAAGATGAGATGTAACCAGAGGAGGTGGAGGTAGATCTTCAAAACTTAACGGATAAATGTGAAATCTCACAAAGAGTCCAACGTGATGCTTTGATATGTCATTTGGCAAACGCAGGAGTAGTTGTTCTATTAAAAGGTTCCCATACCTGAACTGGTGCCTAAGAACTTTCAACACATCCAAGGCAGAAGATAAGTTTGGTGAATACTTGGAAGGGAAATCCATGCAGAGGAATGGTCTAAACAAATATACAAATAAGCTTGGAGGGCAAAGAAGAAGAGCCTTACAAGTGAAAATTTCGAAACAAGTATATGCATATATATATATATATATAGAGTTAGTGCAATAAGGCACCTAATAAAAAAAGGAGGGAAAGACCTCTCTAGGAAATGACACTCCCACATCCGAAAATGAAATACATACAATTCAGATACAAGTCTTATGCAAGTCTATAGGGAATAGAAGAAGAGACGCTACTGAACATATGTCTATCCTATCTTGGGAAACCAAGCGTCCCTTTGAATATCGCCACCATGGGGTTTGAAATATATCTCGTTGACCTGATTTTCAAATCCCACTCTTCCACAAAAATCTCAGCATTTTTAACTTGGACTTTGAGATGGAAAATGCTGGGAAATAAGGCATTCAATTAGGCGCCAAACGGTTATAAAAACGAAGGCGTTGCATATGATCATAATCTAGGTTGCAATAATGAATTGGTAAAGTTGTCTCATTCATCATTCTTTCTATTCTCACTATCTCTCCAAGTAATCGAGAAGTATTCACAGTGGCTAGATCCAAATAAAAAAGGTGTACAACTTCCTTTAGACAAGCAAGCTCTTCACCAGCCTCAAAATGCAAAGGATAAAACCAGCAACATACTAAATATATGGCCTCTTTCAGTTAGAAGCAATCCCTAAAAATATCATAATGTCCACAATCATTGAGGTGGCGGAGTGAGTTAAACAATCAACACAACAGTGGCAGTCAAGATGGGAAGCTTCAATCACAATGGTAATGAACTCCTCTCACTTGCAGCAGCGTCTACCAACACGTTGGGGATAGAGAAAAACTTTAAAAAGTTCAAGATACACAGTGTTACGAATAAGTTCTTCTATGTTAGAAGCTCATGCATGGTCTCCCTAACGACTATTGAGATGAAAAACAGAGGTGCACCTAATGATAAAACTCGTAGTCTTTTTTATTGACTACTCACCTTTGTCTCACATATATTTGGGACATCCCCCACCACCAGTGACTAAGGCCGTATGAGAGGAAGACCCCAGGTCATATAATGAAATGAGCCAAGGAGGAGAAAGGCCTGAGTTAGATATAGGAAGCCATTAGGAAGAGGAATCTGGGTCATGAGGTACGATACACGATAGAATAGAAGACCGAGAATCAATGATCGTAAAAGCAGTGGCAACATTAATGACCTCCATGTGCATGACATCATCAGTGGCAGTAACTTCCTTGTCCTCTTGAACATATTTCAACTTGAAGTTAAGCTCAGCGAAAAACCAGTCATTGGCATAGAAGTCTGGTTACAAGGAGAAACTAGGAAGAAGATGTACTATGCATGAAGGATACGGGCAATGAAAAGTGCAAGGCACACTTGATATTTATACATGCGTAAGGAAATTGAAATGATGCTAACGAATGTGGCCAGAGCATTAAATGAAGCAATAAAGTTGAAGTGACAGTCCGCAGAGAAAATGATGAAATTTCATATATTAAGTTAAGAAGGATGACGAAGATTACATGAAAAAAGAAAAGGGAGAAAAGCTAGAAAACAACATGATTGCAGATAATTGACTACAACCAAGATCAAAAGTACAAGTCTCTAAAAAGGGTTATAATATATAAGTAGGAACAATGATTCCCAGTTCAAACAAGGTCAACGCCAAGCAATCCATCGCCAAAGCTAGTATTAAGGTCAGCCTTCAGAGAAGATAGTTCCTCCAATGACTTTTTTCCCGCCTCTTATGTGACTGGACGACGATTCTGTATCTCTAGCAACCCTTGCTTGCAAGCGAAAACTTGAGGCGATAAGATCTCAAACTGACTTCATAGGAGTGAAAGCTAAGCAGCTTTCTCAGCAACAGTCTTATCGAATGATTCAAACTGAGGGGAAGGAGACAGTTGTTAGCTCATTAACTCTTTGTAACGGCGGAATTTATGCACGATATACTTAACACGGTGAAAATGATTGAGCAACCAATTTATGTTAATACCTATCACAGTGGTTCCTTCAATAGAAGATGATAGTGAATTATGTACTGAATAAGTACACTCAAAAAATGAAAGGCACTGGAATTCACGAATAGTAGTACATAAATTGAGATGGCGGAAGTTTTTCACAATTGACCAGGAACCTTGAAGTCTTTCAGCACGTCCCCATGCTTTTCCTTGATGTGTTTGAAGAGATAGGCAAATTTTGAGGATATGATTTCGCTAATAACTTTAACAGTACTCATAGAAGGAAGGCGTTCTTGACTTTGAGAATCCTCACCCCAAAGAATGTTGACAACGTCGGAATATGTTAGGTTAGGTTGTTTCTACGAAACTTCCTTATCTCAGGTTAAAGCATTGTCGGGGACGTCCCCGCCAGCTATAAGCGACGGATCATTAGAAAGTCCACCAAATTCGCTAATTCCCTCACCAGTAGGAAGATTCCACTAGCAGATGCTCCCCTGAGTTAGTGGTAGAAGAATGTTAGGAGGATGTAACTTTTGCCTAGCACTAGGAGAAGGAGGGCTCAAGTGAACATCTAGAACACCCAGATCCTTAGTAGCGATACCAAACAAGAAGGAAATGTTGAGGGGATGATTCATAGTGGCAGTGTTCCTCTCGTCGTCCACAAAGATGGGAGTCTGAGAAGGATGTCCTAGCATATTCTCAATTGGGGGATGACGAGGAGAAGAGCATAACGGAACAACCAAGCCAGCTACTTTTAGAGAACGCTTTTGTGCCAACTGTTGAGTAGGCAAGAAGCACCACCCGCTGGATCTGATGTAAAATCGGAGAACAAACCCTTGCCAGGAGTTTCTAGGAGTCCTCCAAGAAAAGAAAGATTAGCTAAATAAGAGGGAATTCGAGCTCCCGTGGATTGCAAAGAGGTACAATGTGGACCCTCTAGTTGTAAATTTCCAGAAAAGATTCATTTTACAGGTGTAGAAGGAACAAACAATGATGACACCACACCAATATTCTCACAAGAGAGCCTTAATGGCACTTGAGACTCTTCACGAAACGCCCGAGGGATGGAAGAGGTGGCAAGTTGGGCAGAATTTACCCTCATTTGAGCAACCCTCACCAAATTAGTTTGAGAATCTCCTGCTAAGGACATGTCCTCATATTGATCTCCAATATTGGATTCATATAATATTTCAATCCCCTGTTCAACTTGTTCAAAGTCATGACGAGAAGACTCACCCTGACAAGAGATTAAAGAAGAGCTTTAATACACACAATGTTTAGTGGAAAATTCACAATCAATAAAACAAAAAAGAGGGTACGATGGCAAACCTTGCCGCTTTGGCGCCTAGTCGAAGAAGTGGCATTCGAAGACCATTGTTTAGAGGCCGAGTCAGCTTCTTTCTTATGGGCGTCTTTAGAATGAAGTTTCAAACGCTGGTCTTTGGCAGAACTTCAAGAGCTACCAACGTAGGTAGATTATCCCAAATAAAAAATTGATAAGTACTTATCGTTTTCTTCCTGAACTTGACCCTCCCCATGGTAAACATCCCGTGGCCGTTGGGACCAGAATACGGAATGACAAAGAACATTGATTTGAGGTATTTGCTGAGCTTGCCAATCATATAAGAGTGTCAAGCCCTAAGATTGCTTAATGTACTGATGGAATAGCAAGGGGAAGCTTGATCTAAACCAAATTGCCACATGAAGCGATGAGAGTTGTAAGTAACATAAAACAGAGAATCATTCTTGAAGCCAATGATGCAGCTAGGGTGATTGTAGCCGCATAGTTGAAGTGGTGAATGCCCAAATTTTGAGATTGGTGCAGCAATAATGTTTCCATATTCTTGTCAGAATCAATAGCTCCACAATATATATGTTGGACTATAGTGGCGGGAAGGTATGCGTATGGACGAAAGAACTTAGAAGCATCATCGAGCATGATGATAGCATGAAATCCTTTGATGGGTTTTATCCTTGCCACCACCAACGAGTGCTTTTAACTGGCACCTGCTCAGTGTTAACAACTACGGTGGATCCCTCGAAGTGAGAGACTACCGTTCGACTTTCAAAGGAATTAAACTCAACTGGCGTGCCATAATCAGAAAGCCTTTCATAAAATCATATTTGTTGAAATGGAGAATGTACAAAAGTCTCTACATAAAATCGACCATGGGAAGGCTTCAGCTATTTATTAAAAATCTAATTCTTTGTACAAGCTCCCCAAAAACACTGGCGCTAGAGGAAAATTTATACCATAAGCCATCATAATCGCCATAGGAAAGTGCTTGTTCAACACATTTTCTTTGGGATAACCTTCAAATAGAAATCAAAAAAGGAATAAAGAAATATAGGCGACTAGACAACATGAACTATTCTAACCTAAACCTAATACCTCCTTGGGAACTGCATCACCCTTATTCTTGTCAACCATTTCCCTTTCCTTCCAGAAGTAACGTATCCAATAAGAACAGTTGGCATGGTGACATGCATAAGTCTCCACAAAAGCTCTCTTATTTTGTGCAATCTAATAAAGCACGAAAGAGCTGCCGACGAAGAAGATGCTCATTCTTCTGCAGAGAAATGAAAAGATCCGCCTCGCCAAAAATCCATAAACCCATCAGGATATGAACATGGTGACATGTCATGAATGTATGAGTTGATTTGTTCCAATGGAAAAGTAAATGGGTCATGCATTCTTATCAATAGGGATGGTGAAAGATTTGAAATGAACAATGGCGTGGAGTATGCGAGACCCCAAAATATCCACATCATTAGCATCATATAATATTTCCGCAACCCAATCAGCCTAACCATCTATCTCTTTTGAGTGATAGTAAAACTTGGGAATGGGAGGGAAATCACCTTTCTCCACCAACAATCGTAGTGTATCTTGAGGGCAAAGAATTTGTCCCACCATAGAGTCGTGGGTACCTTGACCAATTATCCACCCGTTAAAAGGAATAATGAGTTGAGAGACCTTACCCGTGCTTGTTTCCAAAATTGATTTTGCAAAGAAGGCAAAATCTCCACGAACGCCTTGTTCTCCTCATTTGAGGGACCAAATGGTAGCACTATCACAGCTCTTCGCCATTGTCACATCCAAAACCTGGAAATCTCAAGGGAGTGCCCAAATTTAGGTTGTAACTCTCACCCCATATCCATATGGGAGTTGATAAGCAATACATAACCAAAATCATTGAATTAAGTAGGATATTATATAAGATAAAGTTATAGAAAAGTAATATTATTAAGATAATATCCATCATAAAACAATCTTCAAATAAAAAACAGTGAAAAGAAAATAATATTAGTCTCATGCTTCAAATCAATCCCTATTAACTATTGAAAATCAACATAATATGTACTGAATTACAACAAATAAACAGTAGCACAAGTTCTACTAAAATCATCCAATAAAACCCTAATATTGACTAATATCTTCATAGCATCTCAATCCCCATGGTCCTTATGTCCATCATCTATAGGTCCTGAAATTGTAAGTAAACAAGTCTAATAATATTTAAGATTGAAGTAGGGACAATGCCACTCTTTAATAACAATCCATGTAAGAAATAAACAAGTGAATCATATAATATGTGGTGAATATGCAAGTGAATATGTGATATGTACTGAGTATGCAATAATGATATGAATAATGATACAATATGATATAATATACCATGCAATATGCTGGTCAATTATTAATGCATGCTGTGCACTTAGCAAGTACAATCACCACATATGATTTATGACAAACAATCTAATATGCAATATGTATGCTGAATAGTATTCGTTTAGTGTAGGATCCATATATAATCTCATTCATACTACCCAAGATGATTCACCCATAACTCATCTCCAATACATGACAAAAATAGTAGATTATTCTATATGCGGAACATAGTTTCTAGGGGCCTCGACCTAGAGGGCACAATCCCCTCACTTATTTCCAATCATAGTGACTAGTCCCAAGGCATCGCCTAGAACGTCTTTGTGAACTATACGTTAGCCGACCTACTAACAGAATTTCACTCTTATGATTTAGATATTGGACTTCACTCTCCTCACCTCTCATCTTTCGACAAGTCTTTTGGGATCATCACATAGAACATATCCCTCACCTTAGGAGAAAACAAATAAATTGGTCTATTGGGATGGCCAAATCCCTCAACACATAAAAAATATAAGTCTCCTCACCTATTTTGGCTTCCATATCATAACACTCTTATTATGTTCATAAAATCTAGCAATATGAAGTTATGAAGGTCAAATCAATGCATTTGACCAATATAAGGTCATTATGCAACAATATAGGCATATGCTGTGCAAGTGAGAATGTGTGCATTAACTAAGCAATCATGTGTACAATGTGTAATATGATCTAACTAGCATGATAGCAATGAGTATATAGGAAATAAGAAGCCAAGTCAAAATATCAATAGTTCATCAAACATAACAATTGAGTCCATAAAGAAGTAACTATAAGAAATAATCATAATTTAGCAAAACTACCATCAAAATCAGTCTAATTAGTTCAAAATAAGCATGTATGTGAAATTTCATAATAATCGAAGCACTTTGGAAACTTTTGGTCTAGGGTCTCCTTCTTAGTCTGTCGATGGCCTTTGGGTTTGACTCGGTGGCTTTTTCGGCAGACCGAGTAGGCTCGCGGTAGCATTTCCAGGGCCTTGAAGCTTTTTCTATGGCGGTCGGTAGATTTTTTGGCGGGTTGAGTTGGGCTTAGTAGCATTTGACAGTTTTGACGTCTCTTCGGTAATTTAGCCATAACTTTGTGTACACTTATCGGAATCACCTCAAATTTATTTTGCTATGCTCCTAAAGAGTAGGAGAATCCAAAAATATAAATTGGAAGGTACTTGGAGTTCAGTGGATTTTTTGGCAACCCGAGAATGCTGCTGAATTCTCCTGGAGGTGTGCAGTGACCTGCTCGCAGACCGAACAATCCGCCGGACCTCGTGAACTTCACTAAAACTTCTATTTTTGGTTCCTATAGACCTTCTAACATAAAACATGATTACACAACTTTACATAATATATAATTCAGCACAAAACCCAATAATATTACTTCTCAAACCACAACTTAAATCAAACTTACCATGTCACGAAGAGTATGATAAATACCCTACAGTTAAGGCAAACATAACAGTAAATAAAATTACTATTACACCCTTTGACTCTCAGAAAATTTAGGATCGATGACTGAATCATCAGTACTTTTTGAATGCCTTAGTAGTATCAGTCTCCACATAACAATAAAATTATAAAAGGTAAGTTGTCACGACCCAAACCCATTAGACCACTAGGGCCCAGCGGGGTCCAGATAATGACCTACACTTCTTCGGAAGGAGAGTGGTATTTGATTCAAAAGCAATAGAAAAATGAATGAATTTCATTCACAAGAGAAAATAGAAGAGTTATGTACATAATTACATCGAATAGCAGCGGAAGAAATCAAAATATCATTCTAGGTTAAAATCCAGATTATAACAGTGGAGATACTACCCTAAGTATCCTCCCAAAAAGAATCAAAACCAAAAGTATATTAGAGTATTACAAAAGATGTCTAAAACATTACAAGGGAATATCACTGGAGCGAGTAGAACTTGTCTTCTTCCTCGTACAATTCTTCTCCCGTGAAGCTCTCGTTGGCGACGGTTCCTTCTAAGTTTCCTGAAAGGTTGCTAAAAGCATGAGCTATAAAGCCAGTAAGAAATAAATTCATTAATGCATAAGGTAAATCCTAGAGTCTAAGCACTTACAATAATCCAAACTCAAGCAATAAAGGGAAACACAACAAATGCAATGCATGAGGTAGATTAATAATTAAATGCGATGTTGTGCCTAAGTTATAGAAATCACTAAGGTGATCTAGCAAAAAATCTAAGTATGATGTGCAATGCAAACTCTTATAAGAGTGTCAATGGGTTCCAGCAACCTGAAATCATCCCTCCATCGTAACGGTCCAAGGAATAGGACTATTCTACGTGGACAGTGTAGTTTTAAGGGTTTTCAACATAGGAGGCACAATTCCCCCACTAAGTTTTGATCAGTGGTATGTAGACCGAGACTTGCAGCCACCTGCGGTATCCCTCAGGAAAACATGACACTTGACTAATCTACAGAGGCCCATCTCTACTCCTTGTGTCTAATACCCCTTGGCAAAGGAGAATGTATTGGGTTAACTACTCCCTCAACTTGGTCCCGTCGGTCTCCTCACTAGATGTGGGCACACATCACTCTCATTTCTGTCCTTGAGACGCAACCGTGAGGTCTTGGGTTACAGGGTCATACTCTTCGACCACTGTGGTCTAGAGTCCATGAAGTGTTGTGAAGTGAGCATATTAACTAAACAAACATCTTGTGGGGTACAGGGTGCAATATAACAATCTAAAGAACTTATTTCACATAAAACCATGTAGCATCACATATCATTTCATTTACTTAAGTTTTCAAGATATCATCTCTTCCAGCATTCATACATGTGAGCATATAACATAATTCAAACCATCATGTATGACAATGTATATCACTTTACAAACATCAAAGCATTAATGTAAATGGTCAGGTTCGGTGGGGTCCTTAGCGAGGTCTTCGGCGCACCGAAACCCACCTCGGCGAACCTCTCTAAGATTCGGCGACAAAACCAGGGGGTCATCTCTCGGCGACATCTTCATCGCACAGAGGTCCATTTTGGCAAGCCGAACTGGTCCTCGACGACCTGTTCAAGGTGTTCATATTCGGCGGCCTATTAGGCTCAGCAAGGGGTCCGCCTTTCGCCCAGAAAACGTTCAGCGATGTGTTCGGTGCACCGAGGAGGCTGTCGAACGTCTCGAACAGGCCAAAATGTAGGGATTTTCACTTGGAATTTAGGTCTTTCAACACACCAACCCAAAGAAATGAACATATGTAAATTTCACACAAGAAACACACAAATAAACATAATCTATCATTTAAACCAAACTATCCACATGCAACCAAAACCATAAGCAAGAATTATATGAAATTGTAAAGGAAACTAGGATTCACCTAAATACATTCATGAATTTATACTTAATTGAATCAAGAAAGAATCTAAGACGAAATCAACACTTGCAAGTTCCTTCTTCTTGAAGCTTCCAAACCCAGCAACAAAACCAAACAAATCAAAAATGAACTTTCTCTCAAGCTTCCCATGCAAGATACCCTTGCCAAGTGGCACAATCCAGGCCATCCAATAATGACTACTAAATCTCAACCTTTAAACGTTAACCACCATCATCCAAACCATTCAAAATTAACTACTCAATCTAAACCACACACCTCATCACAACATTTAATTTACAACAATGCTATTTACTCAAGCCAATCATGGTTAAACTATTATACATCACACAAAGACCACAAAATCATCACAAGCACAATCGCATGGTCGGATCTAGTTCGATTGGCGATCAAGACGGAGGATAGAGTCACGACAAGGAATAGAATATAATTAAATAATAAAAAGGTGGTCTAGGTTCGTTACAGCCTTCCCCCTTTAAAGGATTTCGTCCTCAAAATTTACTTACCTTAACTGAAAAGCTGTGGATATCTGGCTCGCATCTCGTCTTCAAGCTCCCAAGTTGCTTCTAAAGTCCCATGATTTCTCCATAAGACCTTCACTTTCGCGATGCCTTTGTTCCACAACACTTGTTCTTTCTGGTCTAGAATCTCCACGGGATGTTCTTCATATGTTGCGTTCTCCTTGATCGTCACAGTCTGCCAGTCGATCACTGAAGCGGGATCCGGATGGTACTTCCTCAGCATGGACACGTGGAATACATCGTGCACTAAGTCCATGGAGGACGGTAGTAGCACTCGGTAAGCCACTTCTCCAATCCTCTCGGTGATCTCATATGGTCCGATCTTCATTCCAGCACAAGGGCGATTGGCAGGGTGTTCCGTAGAGCGCTTCAAATGGTGCCATCCTTAGGCTCGCCTGATAGCTGTTGTTGTAAGAGAACTCAACTAGTGCAAGATGATCTTCCCAGCTACCCTTGAAATCCAAAATACATGACCGCAGGAGATCTTCTAGTACTTGATTCACCCTTTCCGTCTGACCGTCTATTTGAGGATGAAAGGCAGTACTGAAGTTGAGTTGTGTTCCCAAGGCTTTGTGTAAGCTCTTCTAGAATCGCGAAGTAAATTGCGACCCACGATCTGATACTATAGTGACAGGCACTCCATGCAGACGAATGATGTCTCTCACGTACAGTCCTGCTAGGTCATGGGTGTTCATCGTAGTCCTCGCCACTAGGAAATGTTCTGACTTGGTTAAACGATCTACAATCACCCAGATCATGTCAGAGCTGCTGCGAGTCTTCAGCAGTCCCATGATAAAATCCATGGAAATATGCTCCCACTTCTACTCTCCGATGGTTAGAGGCTGAAGTGTTCCCGCCGGCTTCTGATGCTCTGCTTTCACTTGCTGACAGGTGGCACACTTGGTCACGAACTCTGCGATCTTGACTTTCATACGATTCCACCAATAGTTGCGTTAGAGATCATGATACATCTTGGTTATGCTAGGATGAATGGAATACCTCGACCTGTTTGCCTCAGCTGGGATCTTGTTCTTCAGATCTTCATCTTGTGGCACACAAAGTCGCCCTCTGAATCTAATGCTCCTATCTTCAGCCTTGGTCCAATTTGCTCTTTCCTCATCCGCAGCTAAGTCTTGTAACCCCTTGTTGTCCTTCTGCAGGTCAATGATCCTCGCCTTGAGTGACGATCGCATAAGGATGTTGCACAATCTCACACCGTGATCTGTCCTATGAACACTGAATTTGAAATCTGCAAGTGCTTCATAGAGTTTCCATTCTTGAACTAGTAGATGCGCCACAACACTTTATTGGTCTTTGGCTGAGTGCATCTGCCACAACATTGGCCTTGCCAGGATGATACTGAAGAGAGAAGTTATAGTCATTCACGAGCTCCATCCACCTCCTTTGTCGCATATTTAAGTCCTTGTCACGCCCCAGATCCAAACACGACTCCCCATGTGGAAAGGGCACAAATCTCAAGGCGCAAACATCGGGATCCATCACTGGACCGCGGATTTCGCATCGCACAAGGCATGAGATAACTCAATTTAATTCATAACAATTCAGAATTTAAATAGCGGAAGTAAAATCTATATTATTACATCAGAGTTCAAAAGAATATAAAGTCAATTGGCTTTAGATGAGCCTCACATCCAAATCAAATTTATAAAGAGTCAATACATATAAGTCTTAAAAATGAAATCAATTAAATTAAAGAAATCGGTGGCCCTTCTCCAATATCTCCCATCTCAACCTGCAGTCATTAACAAACTGCATGAGTATTGAATACTCAGTAAGCATGATTCAGATAAATTGAGAGAATTAACATAATATCATGTACGCATCAGTAAACCAATCATAACACAATACACAATTATATGATATGAGATGATAAATGAATGGAATTCAAATGCTCTAACATGCTCAATCAAAGAATGCAATATGATGTGCAAAAATGCCTATGTTTAGATGCCGTGCTAAGTTTCCTCAGTAATCAATTCACAACTTTGGAAACTATGTTCCAGAGACATCTGGAAGCCCCTCTTACCGATCCGGGCGCTAATCCATGGTTTGGTAGCAACCCCTCATCACTCTATAAACCATGAATCAAGTTCCCCTTTTTGTAGGACTTTCAACCCACAGGGAATAGGAAATCCCCAAATATTTCCATCAAGGCACACTCCCACTTCATCAAACCATAGTATGAATGCTTACCATAGGAAACACAAATGATAGATTCTCGCGAAAGCTGGTCACGTGCCCATACACGCAAACAATCCATTGGAATACATCATAAGCATTCCAATGATGCAACGTTAACAATATTAGGATCTTAGTGATAATGTCCAAAGGCTACTTATCCCCGCGCCCATACACGTAGATAAACTCTTGGAAACCATCAGAGACATCCTATAATCGATTAAACCAAACTTTACCATTCTAACCACCAAGTGTTAATCCAAGGCATTAGAGTCTCAACACTAATCAAATTATTCTGTTCATAGATTAATTTGGGAAGATCAGAACCAAATCCATAGATAGCTAGTCATAAGGATCTATCTAACCTCCCAAGTCAACCTAGAACATAGTCAAGTCTCTAGTACTCTAATCTAACTTGAGGTGTAAAATCCTAATCATTGGATAGGAATGGGAACATTCAGTTTTGTAGGCCTACAGTCAACACATCTATCTCATTTCAGGCACATAGCCTCACAATTAGGCTCCAAGTCCCAGCACGAATCATACTCATCACATTAGGCACATTGCCTCTATGCACTAGGCTCATATCGTTACATCCATCATCACAGATCACTATGAACTCCACTTTGCTTCCCAAACCTTCCAAGACTCATAAAACATATCATAGAATGATAAGTAATTCAAAACCTTAATACTGGTGCACACTGGAAACTTGCGCCCGATCGCAATTTTCGCTCGATCGCATTTTCCACTCGATCGAAATTTCGGATCGATCGACTGTGCAACCGAACCCAGAAATTTGCGATCTGTTCATTTGTTCTTCCGTTTTCTTGTATCAAATCAATACGAAATCTATTCTAAATTTTAACTTGCAAATCTAACATCCAGGAACCCAAAACAATACATTTCCAACATCATACTTACATCAAATAAATAAAATCCATGAACATTAACAATCACATATCTATGTACTGCTATTCATACATTCATCTTGTTATAATTCATAGAACAGACAAAACATCCCATGCATTCAGCAAATCAAGATTTATTAGCCACACAAGCATTATGAAAATAATCCAAATCCATCCAAATAATCTACTTACCTGATGAATAATCAACTTGAAGGTTTGAATACAAATCAAAGCTCCAAAATCTTCCGCTAGGTTGACGATTTTTCTGCAAAACACCCACGTAAGCTTCAGCCGTTTACTCCTTTCCTACACACCAACGAACAACCACCCACTTTTCTGATTTCGTTCAATAAGTTAGATGGCACATAAACCCCATAGTTTAACTATTTACTTTTAGACCCCTCTTTAACCAACTTGGCTTTATATGAATACACCCCTACTAATTAATTATACTAATTAAATGCTAAACAATATTAATAACTTAAAAGAACCCAGGAAATTTTTTTTAATTATCCTGGTCATTACAGTCTACCCTCCTTAAAAGATTTCATCCCCGAAATTACACACCCTAGTTCGAGAACAAGTGAGGATACCGCTCTCGAATCTCTGATTCCAATTCCCAAGGAGCTTCAATTTCGTCGTGATGACTCCACTGAACTTTCACTAAGGGAATGGTCTTAGGCCACAATACCTGCTCCTTCAGATTCAAAATCACAATAGGCTGCTCCACATACGATACATCCTCCTTCAGTTGTAACTCGCTCCAATCTACCACGTGTGATGGGTCGGGCTCGTACTTTCGAAGCAAAGATACATGAAATGCATCATGTACAGATGACAGCTGCGTAGGTAGAGCTACCCGATACGCCACATTCCCAATCTTCTCTAGTATTTGGAATGGTCCAACATACCTTGGGG
>JAUPMG010301161.1:0-16839 GCA_031762675.1 Pachysandra terminalis | reverse complement strand
AGGGTGAAGGTCATGCCTTAGCACCTCGGACCCCACTCGTGCTGACACGTGTGCGTCCGGGAGAGCGGGGCGTGACAGGTCAACTGCCCCCTCTCACCTTATGTAATTAACGACCTTGTTCTAGTAAATATCTGATGCCTTCTTGGCTCAAACTTTTGGAGTTATTTTAATTTTGAAAAATACAAAATTGATTTTAAAAAAGATAAATTAATTTTTAAAATTACATTTTTACTGCTTTTGTATGATTTGAAAATAACTTGGAAAACCCTTAATTTGTTATCAAAAAAATATTGAAGTTGGATTTTTTTAGTGATTTATTTACTTCAAATAATATCTTTAGTCCAATATTGGAAACTTATTGCAACTTGAAAGACTTAATAAAGCCTTGCTCCCAATAAGTTACCAAATTTGTAAAGAGATCAAGCACGTGATTATGCATGTGTGATTTATTGTCACGCCCCAAAATCACGCAAAACGGATCTCGATGTGTGACAGGCATCTCGAGGCACGACCTCTTAAACTCACCATAAGTGTAGGCCAAAGAGTACAACAAATAATATGCAATTCACAATAATAATGAATTAAATCCTTTAAATAAACCAATGGAAGTCTTTAAATAAAAATAATATCAAATCCCTTCCTTTACACCAAAGGAAATAAATCATTATTCTTTAAAATAAATAACATATAAAATTTATCCTACAACTGAGTGTAAACCCTACTCTAATAAATAAGAAATAAAAGAAATCCGTCTTGAATCCAAGCATCCTCCCGAACTCATGCCACCATCATATCAATCCTACTGTTGATTTCCTAAAAAATGTTAGCATATAATGTGTGAGCTAAACGAAGCTTGTAAGTATAAATCCCTTATAATCCATACATACTTAACCACTCAAACACAAAAACAAGCAGGGTTATAAGCATGCAAGTCATTCAATCATTCACATATATATGAAATAAAACATGAGATATCACAGTAATAATAATCATCACATGCAATAATTATAATAAAATAAAAAATAAAAGAAATTATCCATGAATATGATATGTATGCAGTGTCAGTCCATCCTAGACCATGTTAAATCCACTCGACTTACGGATACCCGCCAATAGAGAACCTTTTTTCATTGATTCCCACATTATAAGGCAAGGAATCATGCCTCTTGCATATATTTTATTATAACCATCAATTGGATGAGACTATCTCCGTGTTCCATGTGTACCTCATAGCTTTAGGGACTTTCAACCTAAAGGTATAAATTGCTCAAACTATTTTACAATCACTTTAGGAAACTCAAACCCAAGGATCCAAGACCAAGAGTATCTTCTGGAGATGCTTAGATGTGTTCCGCTGACAAAACTAGAAAATGAAGAATTGTACCTTAGGGGTTGAGAGCCCTCAAAACTGCGATGTACACGTAGAATACCTTCAGCTCACTGTGGGGTTGGTTGGTTGTCAGGCATGTCATACACTATGTCGTTAGTTAACAGCATGCATTGCATTTTATATTCTTGTGCTTGTTATTGTGTGATAGTCTTGTGTATGATGCACATTGACTTGGATGTTATCATATAAAGTTAGGCATATTAGTATATGAGACAAAGTTTTGTTGACTTACCCAAATACCAAGTGAGATGGGAGAGAACTGCACTGTATGGTGTGTGTATTGCTCAGATCTATGAAATATTACTCATTCTCTCTTTAGTTATTATATCATATTATTATTTTCTCATAACATGTATTTTTTAGTAAATACCCTAAGTTGAAGGGCTTACTCATCCGACCTTTCAGCTTATGTTGTTGTTATTAATATTTTTCAAGTATTGGTTGAATTTGGATGAATTTTATCGAAGAGAGCTGCTATATGAGAATTACGGGAATAGAAGATATATGTAGATAATATAGACTGTAGATTAAACTTAGTTGATTTATGAACAGATTGTAACTTTTATTTTTATTTATTAAAATTATTATATTATTACTTCGGCTCATGTTCTATATTGCTTATCCAATCCCATTATGTGGGGGTGAGAGTTGCATCTTCCAACCTTTTGGATATTCCAAAACTTTCTTTAGGTTTATGATGTGCCAATAGTTAGCAATGTGTATGGGACCTACAAATTAACAGGCATTGTCTTGAAAGGAGAATTATTTAACTAAAGTTTGACTTAATTGATTCTTTCATTAAGAGAATTAATTAGTAGTTAATATTACAAGTGAGTTACTATTAGATGTAATTTAAAAATTACAGTTTTATACATATATTTTCTAAAATTATAATCTTACACATATTTATTTTATATATCTGTTTTTATTCTTTTAAATTACATTCTTACACATATATCTTACTAAAATTATATAGAGTGAACCAATTTAGTTTTATTTTACACATGTTTTCTAAAATTGCAACCTAACACATATTTAATTTTATATTTAATTTTATACATATATATCTCTGTATGCTTACATTTACATTTTGTATAACTATTATCTCTTTCTTTTTGTCAGCCCTTTTACCTAAAGTCTTATACTCTTAGGTTTTGAAATATTTCTATTTTTTTTTGACAAATAGATTTCATTCCTATCTTATATTATTATATTTTGAATTTATTTTCTTACTTTTTAAAAATCCTTTACAACCATATATTCTTGTAGTTATAAAGCTACAGTTGTCTTTAAAAATAAATATAACCAAAATGATCTTAGACTTTCACCCACCAAAAGTAAGTAATATCCACTTCACGAATAATATAATAATTTATTTTTTATTTTTTATATTTTAAATTTTGTTACAAGAAAGACCTTATCTTTTATAAAATGCTAAAAAACAACTTGTTTAAATATTAAAAATTATACAGATGTCTATGCCAAATTAACTGGCTAAAAGGCATTGTTTTTTGTTATGCTTTGCTACTTAGTGTCACTCATTTAGGGATATTTTTATATTCTTTTTTTCTATGTGACATTGTTTTGGTAAATTTGGATATGTTATATTGGACTCAAACTGACAACTTATTTGGAGAATCTCACTTATCTATGTATAGTGAATTCTACCTCAAACATCAAGTTTTAACCCTACAAATATTTGTCATATAGCAAAAATGGTTCTTCTAGATCTTAAGTCTTTCTCTT
Organism: Pachysandra terminalis; assembly: GCA_031762675.1. NCBI lineage: Eukaryota > Viridiplantae > Streptophyta > Magnoliopsida > Buxales > Buxaceae > Pachysandra > Pachysandra terminalis. Next base: position 13,703 of record JAUPMG010301161.1, on the reverse strand, counting down.
AAAAAATATTAATAAATTCGATAAATAACATGAAAAAATATATTATGCATGTATTAATCAGGTTTACTTGTGCTAATATATTATCCACATCGTTTATCAAAAGGAGCCTATGTCAACTAAACAGTCTAAATTTTGTCATAATTTTTCGATATGCTATAAAAATTGTCTAAGCAATTAAAATTGTTGAAACATACTATATTATTTTTTACTTATTTTGATTTAATTTGGTCCCCCAAAAAATATTTCCTGCCTCCGAACAAGACATCTCTTTGACCTTTAAAAGAACCTTTTTCATTTTCATGGACTTAAAAAGATCTTTTTATTTTCTTCTACTTCAATTTCATTTTACTGGTAATGTGTTTGTTGGATTTCTTGAAGAGTTAATATTTTGCTTTATATAATTTATACTAATTCAACTCTACAAATTTGACACTTTAAAAAAATTCACTTTCTTTTTATTATTTCTGTTTTGTAATCCAAATTGATTGATATACTGTAACCATGATGAACATTGGAGTAATACATGGCATCGGATTTCAATTCTTAAATTTACAAACATGCCCTTTTATATGAGGAAGTCTATTTGTTGGTGTTGCTTAGTTGTTTTTAGATGGATTTTATAGATTTTCAATTAGTTCAATTTGTGAACTTTTGTGAATAGGGACAGTGAGATGAATACTTTGATATGGTATAGCTGGTTTGGAGGAATTATCATCGAAACAATGGTAGGTGCCAACATGGTTTTAGAGGAACATGGTAGAGTTGGTTGGCAAAATCCTATTACTACCTAAAGATAATTTGTTTTATCTTCTTGGTGTTAAATGCAATTGATAATAGGTCTACTTCTTCAAAGTTCAAAATTGGGCTTCTAAATTACAAACTTTCCTAGTTAATAGATTTACTTAGAACAGTTGGATTTTCTCTTGCATTTACTTGCAAATTTGGCACAAATTTAAGGAAAATGAAGTATGGAGCTTATGAATTCCTTTTTATCTCCTTTGTTTGAGCAGTAAATATAAGTATTGATAAATATTCACCTATCAAATGAATAAATGAAATGGTTAAAAATTATTTGTTTTATTTTTATTATGTGTTTTTCCTCTTGAGTTTCTCGTCCATTCATCCACATCTTGACTTGAATCTTGTGAATGTAGCCTTGAGTTTCTACATAATTCAATGGCAGAGCTTGAATAAAACCTGATATGCTCACTACATGTGATACATCTAGCAAGTATACGGGTCAAGAAAAGGTGTATGGTATAACTTTGGATTTCGCAAACCCGATGATTTGAAGAAGTTAGCAAACTTTATGACCAGCGAACTTGGTTTTGTTGATATTTGGGTGAGTAGTATAGCTTTTCAATAGTATTGTCATTCACATTTATTTAATTGTCAGAAAGAAATTATTTTTTTTTATATCCTTTTATTTTAATATCCAAACACCAAATAAAGGATGATTTATAACTAGGGATGATCATTGGGCGGGTTGTGTTCGATACTGAGTATAATGATCATTAAGTTTGTCCAACCCACTCATCGTAAACCTCAAGACTAAGACAGTCCTATGAAAACATGTCTGGTCGGGTATGCCTGAAAAATCTTAATTTTTTTAAGAAAGGACTTTAATTCTCTCTTTTTTGTGCATATCATACATTATGTAATAGTGCTAGATATGTTATATACACAATTTTTTATCGGGCCAGATCTATCGGGCTAGCATAATCTTACCAAACCTGCCTAATATTTTAGTGGGCCTTAAAAATCATAGCCCAACCTAATCCTATGATTATATGAAGTATGTCCAAGCCTATCTAACAATAGGCCAAGCCGCTTGGCCTATGAACAACCTAATCATAATAATTAGTAGCTCTATATCCACGTTTTTTCACTTATACTTTTAAATGGAAGCCAGCCTAAATTTTGAATAGACAAAAAGTTGTAGTTTTTCTAACAACTCCAATGGCATTAGTTTTAAGATCAACTATCTAGGAAGTGCTTTCTTATCGTACAATTTGACTAAAGTTTTGGCAATTGTTGAACCATGCATGTTGCCAACTATAGGCTATGAGAGTGAGAGAGAAAGAGGGAGAGAGAGAGAGAACTAAACTATTATTTATAATTTATTTTAATTATATATGTTTAAAAAATACATAGAATGTAACTTATTAATTCATAAACAACCAAAAAATAGATATTATTTCAAGCATCTTTTTCAAAGGTAATATATTTTTTTATATAAGTTTTTAACGAAAATTATATAAAAAATAATAAAATATAATACAATATATATTATTACGTGTTTGAATTGATTAGTTTTTCTATAAATACTAAAATATAAATATTGTCAACTTTGATTATTTGATATAACTACTTCCTATTATGCCATACTTTTTTAATTTTTGGTTTCGATTTTTTAGATATTATCATGATTAAAATATTCTTCTTTATTTTATCTATTGAACTTATTATTCATTTAAAAAAATATTAATCACAATTCTTAAACTTACGTGCAATTCACATGCACTATTACTAGTATTAATAAAATATTAAATTTATCAATGAGGGTATTTAAAAAAATTTTAAAAAAATTATTATTTTTACTAATAAATATCTTCGGAAAAATTATAAAAATCCCCTACTTTAGGCAACTTATTGCCCAAAGGTTTATTGACCAAATCAATTTACGAGTACAGTATATTTATACCAAACTATTTGCAATATAACAAAGGACATGTCAGATATATCTGTCGTATTTGCTTTATAAAAAAAATATCTAAACTACCCCTCCCTATTCACTTTCTCTCTCCATACGAAAATTTCCTCTCCCTCTCTCTTTCTCTCTCCATATGATTCTCCCACTTCCTCTCCTTCCATCTCTTTTCTTCCATTCTTCTTCCTCTCCTTCTTCTCTCTCTTTTCTTCTTCATTTTTTTTCTCTTCTGTACAATCCAGTACCACCTCACAACCAATCGCACCACCACCATTAATCTACAACTCCAAACCTTCATCACCGAACCACAACCCATCTTCTACTCCATCTCAGCATTGCCCTCTACCTCCACTCGTCACTGTCCCCCCATCTCTCTCATTTAACGATTTCTTCCCTCTAGCTCTCTGTATCTAAATCCTAATCCTCTCAAAGCTCACCCTCTTCAACCCTTCTCAGACGGCAGTGGCCAATTTCCAACCGCACCCTCGACAGAAATCCCCACTACGGCACCCCCATTTTCCGGTAATTGTTTTCTCCGTTCTTTCCTTCTTCTTATTCTATTTCATTTTCTCCTTCTTCCACCTGCAAACCCTTCAACCGAACCACAGCTCCACCGTTTCCCCTCCACCACCACCAGTTGCTGCGGCCTTTACCGCAGCAGCTCCACCCAATCCTTCTCAACCACATCCTCTGTCCATCATTTCTTCCACCCGAAAACCAAAACTCCACCCCTTAACCTCACCTGCAATCAGTTCTCCATTACCCAACCACTATACACCCTCTTCAAACATCATTTCATCCCTCATCAGATGCCCAACCTCCTATAGCCCTTCCCTCACCCTTCCGTTGCTTTCTCAAGCTTGTTTTGATCAAGAGTTTCAAAGGAAAGTCTCCATAACAGGGGACTATTAAAGAATTGCCACATGTATTACTCCATTAATGTCATCATTGCAGATGTCTTATTATTGTTGAATCTGTTCTAGCTTTTTTGAACTCTGCATAGTACTCAATTGATTATTCATGTTGTTTAAATGTTGTACAGAATTTGTTATGATAGTCATAAATGGAATTTGAATTCATTCCTTCACATCTGTTCTCCTAATTCTAATAATTTCTTTAGAATATTAGCTTGCTTTCAAATTTAATTTTACTACATCGGGCTCTTAGAGATGCATTGCTTTAATAACTCTAGGATGTTCTTATCTCCAGGTTTCGGTTACAGTAGGTTTTCTTTGTAGTTTTGGGCATGCCTTCTAGTATACTTTAGTTACTAAGATATTTTCGGTATTTTATAATGTGGTTATCATTTTCTTATGCATTTGGGTTTTTAGAGGTCATTAGGTCTATAGGTATTTGTAATTTTAGTATATTTTGTGGCTATTGTGAACTGGAATCCATGATCGCCATCAGTTTGATTTGCTATATCTTTAGCTTCTTAATACATTCTAAATAGGAGGGTCTCTAGACGAATTAGAAATTTTTCACCTTAGCAGTATAACTAGTCGTATAGGTGTCCAGACCCTTAGGTTTAATTACAGTGATTATCCAACCTCTTTATTTGGTTGGGTAAGTTTGAACATATTGGTCTGGCTGTGAAGGGAAGTAATTACCCTGAGTCCGTTAAAACGTCTGTTTGGAGCAATCTCGATAAAATTATGAGGGGTCCCCTTTCTGGTATCAGAGCCTAGTTAAGATCTTAGGATTAGATTAATTAGTTTAATTATAGTTTAAATAGTTAAACATAAAATTAGAAAGCTCTTTACCAAGAACACCATTTTTGGTATGTTCTTTGAATCTTTATTAAGCTAGCAGAATTCAGGTTAAGCCTCATTGGCTTAATTGTTATCTTCAGATTGTTCAGTCTACTACTCTGTAGTTGCAACGTGAACTTTACAATCCCTGGCCCAATAATATTTATGAACAAAGAAGTTAAAGAAGTAGTTTAAATCTCATACTGGGACAGTCTAGATAGTTATTTAAAATTCAAATCTCTTACTAAGATAGTCCAGATAGTTATTTAACATTCAAATCTCATACCGGGACAGTCCAAATAGTTATTTAAAATTCAAATCTCATACTGTGACAACCCACATAGTTATTTAACATTCAAATCTCATACCGGGACAGTCCAGCTAGTTATTTAAAATTCAAATCTTATATCGGGACAGTCCAGATAGTTATTTAACATTCAAATCTCAACCCCGATTGTCCAGATAACTATTTCACATACAAATCTCATATCGGGACAGTCCAGATAGTTATTTAACATTTAAATCTCAAATCGGACTGTCCAGATAATTATTTCGCATACAAATCCCATACCGGGACAGTCCAGATAGGGGAATTTAACATACAAACCCCATACGGGACAGTCCAGATAGTTAACCGAAACCTGGATATAAGAACATCCTAGAGTTATTAAAGCAATGCCTCTCTAAGAGCCTAAGATGTAAAATTAAATTTGAAAGCAAGCTAATATTCTAAAGGAATTATTAGAATTAGGAGAACAGATGTGAAGAAATGAATTTAAATTCCATTTATGACTATCATAACAAATTCTGATCAACATTTAAACAACATGAATAACCAATAGAGCACTATGCAGAGTTCAAAATAGCTAGAACAAATTCAACAATAATAAGAAATTTACAATGATGAAATTGATGGAGTAATACCTGTGGCAATCCTTTAATAGTCCCCTGTGATGGAGTCTTTCCTTTGAAACTCCTTATCAGAACAAGCTTGAGAAAGCAACAGAAGGGTGAGGGGAGAACTATAGGAGGTTGGGCATCTGATGAGGGAAGAAATGGAGTTTGAAGAGGGTGTATAGTGGTTGGGTGATGGAGAATTGATTGTAGGTGAGGTTAAGGGGTGGAGTTTTGGTTTCGAGTGGAAGAAATGATGGACAGAGGCTGCAATGAAGGAGGGGAAACGGTGGAGCTGCGGTTCAGTTGAAGGGTTTGCAGGTAGAAGAAGGAGAAAATGAAATAGAAGAAGAAGGAAAGAACGGAGAAAAAAATTACCGAAAAATGGGGGTGTTGGAGTTGGGATTTCCATCGAGTGGTGCGGCCGAAAATTGGCCACCGCCGTCCAAGAAGGGTAGAAGAGGTTGAGCTTTGAGAGGATTAGGGTTTAGATACAAAGAGCTAGAGAGAAGAAATCGTTAAATGAGAGAGATGGGGGGACGGTGACGAGTGGAGGTAGAGGGCAATGATGAGATGGAGTAGAAGATGGGTTGTGGTTTAGTGATGAAGATTTGGAGTTGCAGATTAATGGTGGTGGTGCGATTGGTTGTGAGGTGGTACTGGATTGTACAGAAAAGAAAAAAAAAATGAAGAAGTAAAGAGAGAGGAGAGGAAGAAGATTGGAAGAAAAGAGATGGAAGGAGAGGAAGAGGGAGAATCGTATGGAGAGAGAAAGAGAGGGGGAGGAAATTTTTGTATGGAGAGAGAAAGTGAATAAGGAGGGGTAGTTTAGGTTTTTTTTTTTTTTTTAAAAAAAAAAAGCAAATACAGTAGACATATCTAACGTGTCCTCTATCATATAACAAAGGACCCTATTGCAAGTGGTTTAGTATAAATATATTGCACTCGTAAATTGATTTGGTCAATATACTTTTGAATAAAAAGTTGCTTAAAGTATGAGATTTTCGTAATTTTTTTCAGTATCTTCTTACAAGAGAAAAAGTGTTATTTCATTAAAATGACGGGAGGTCTTTGTGATTAACACGTACTTCAAGGGAAGTTTCTATCACCTCTTTTTTTTTCTTTTTTTCTTTGGTTGAAAACAAAGTGGTTACGGACTCATTTGAGCTTCTCGTCTGATGGATAACTCTTGGTCTTAGTCAAGTGTACTGATAAGAAACAGAAAGAATGTCTTTTGCATTTATTCATTGAAGTAGTCGCGATAAATTTGTCCGCCCAGCCGCCACCCCCAATCCAGCGGTTGATAACATCAGCATGAAACTTGGCCACGTAATCCTTACGTCCGAATCCCTGTCTTTAGTTTTCGCCGCCGATTTCATCAAAATAGACTAATCACTCCTGTCCAAAGTATCCGTAGCTTCTTTTGGCCAAAGAATTTATCCACGTTATAAAAGTCATATGAAGGAAAGGTTTGGTACATGTGAGGCAGATATTATGGGAAAGTATATAAAGGTTTGGTACATATAAAATATATATTATCATGTATATCTAGTTTATAAAAAAGTTGTAATTTTGATGAAAGGATGATGAAGTAGTGGAACGATCACAGACCGATTATATGTTCTGATATCATAAAGAGAAATAGATTTTATTGATAATTCTAAGGTGATTATAAAGAGATTCCATTGGGGATTTAAATAAAAAATACATAAAGATAAAAATAAAAACTAAATTAATCTAATCCAATTTTGATAAGATTTTAAAATCAAATTCATATCATCTAAATTAGTGCAAATCTTCATCAATTCTCTCAGCAAAATTGCAGCTTCCTTATAGATGAGAAACACATGATAATGTGTATCTCACATGTACGTCTTTATAACATGGATATATTATTTGTTTATACCGATTTGGTTTAAAATTATAAACAACACTAGATTTAGGTTTTGGTTTGGTTCGGTTTAACTGAGGCTTCACCCCAAAACCAAACCGATCTAAATTGATTATAATTTTAAAACCAAAACCGAACTAAACTTTTAGAAACCCAACACAAACTGAATCGAAGTCAGTTTGGGTCGGTCTGGTTTCGGGTTGAACTGACCCCAAGTTCCACCCCTACTTGAGGTTAATGGTCATGGGCTCACTCTATAGCGAGTGCAACTCGATTCAGTTTGGTCTAGGTTGAGATCAACTCAAAAACAAACAGAATCGAATTGAGAATTGACCACCCCAACTCGAAAATCGAATCAAATTATAGTGCAATACCCTAAAACCCAAATCAATCGGACCCAAATTACAATTTGGGTTTGGTTTGTATCAATTTGACTTAATTTGTAAAAAGTTGCTATATATATATATATATAGAGAGAGAGAGAGAGAGAGAGAGAGAGAGAGAGAGAGAGAGAGATTTCAACCCAAAAACAATCTAACTGGGTTTTACTAATTTCAAAACTAAAACCATACCCAATGATTAGAAACCCAACCCAAGGTCATTTTGGGTCAATCGGTTTTTCTGGTTGAACTAACCCAAGATGCATCCCTAGGTATTGTACTTGCCTTTTGTTACATATTCAAACATCTCTCTAAAGATAAATGGCAAAATTTGAATCTAAACATATATATTAATCTAATTGGATTCGCATCTTAATCGAGTCCACAAGATTTGAATTTAAATCTACCTTCAAAAAGATCTAGTTATCCAAATCCAACTCCACATATATCTAATAGCATAATAATCCGATTCAATCATATGAATTTAAATGTATTTGGGGCAGTACCAAATCTATATCCGACCCATTGATAGCCATAGTAGGACATAAAAATATTAAGGTGTGATGGACAAATTTAAGTGATTTTGGAAGGATACAAATCTTATGAGGGCTATTATGTGGCTAAACGTGTGAGGTAGCCTGTGATTTGTTTAGAAAATAACTCCAAGTACATTTTGCTTGTTTTTTCACTCAATCACAAATCACATCGCAAGGTGAACCACAGAGTAGCCCAAGCAAACTGTTTAGCATATTTTCTTTTGTTGGGTTAAGGTAGAAATAGAAGAGACGGGATCCTCTGTGCTGGAATCCCGTGTGTTCGGCCTGTGTTGTAGAGACAAATCGGGTGCTAAAATGATAATTTTGCCTTTGGATGTGGACCCGAGGGTGAAATTATCATTTCGGCCCCCGGATTTATCTCTACAGCACAGGCTGAGCACACGGGATCCCACGATAGAAGATCCGTGTCCGAAATAAAAAGGTCAACCCAAGGCGTTTTCTCTTCCTTTTTTTATTTATTTAATATTAAGTAAAAGACAACTCCAAGACTTCAATACGTTACCAAATGGAACCTTGGATTCTCTTTGCAATTAGGATAATAAATTTTAAGCGGTGCGTGTTAGTATGGATCAAATGTGTAGCAGACTACAAAGTAGTAACCGTTTAAAGGGTATTTATCTGTTCAGATTTAAAACGTCAGAATAATTAAGTCATTTTTCTCAATTGATAAATATTTTAATAGTTACTAAAAGGATCAGAGGTTGCCAACTGCCTCATCCACACCATTCCCCACACCTGATTTGGATGCTTCTTAGTTTTTGGCCGGCTCCGGCTCTTTTATTTTATTTTTAATTCCCTACACTAAATTTACCATATTTATGTATATATTTTAAATATTAAAAAGTATATATTTGATCTAATTTATATATAAAATTTATATGTATAAATTATGTATATTAATTTTATACATTTGTTATATTAAAAGGGAGTTAAACAGGTTGGGATTAGGTTTACATTTTTCAACCTATTTTATTAGGCTGCGTTTAGCCCGGCTTGTGCTTTTGGATAACCACTTATGGGAGTACTTATCCAAAGCAACAATAAAGTGCTTACATAAAGAAAATAGGCTTTTGGATAACCACTTATGAGAGTACTTATCCAAAGCAACAATAAAGTGCTTACATGAAGAAAATAGACGTTTGATAAACACATTTATTTAAGGGTCCGATTGTTTTGAAGAATTGAAATTAATGTTAAAAATTGTAATTTCCAATTCTAATTCATTGAGAATTGAAATTGAGTAGAATTGAAGTTTTTATGATTGGATGTCTAACAATAATTGGAATTTGAATTTTTTTTTCTTAGGAGGAATGGGGATGATGAGTAAGGAAGATGAAAATGATATAAAAAATGATTTATTATTATTAATTTTTTTATTGCATTAAAGAAAGAGGTGGTAAATCAGACTTGACCCTACCCGAACCATTGCCACATCCATTTGAAATCCATGGGGTGGAGAATTGCAATTAATAGCCACCCTCTTGTGAATTCGACAGTTTCAAAAATAGCCTACAAATGAATTATGTGAAATTCATGCAAAATTCAAATTCTAATTCCTTAATGCACTCCCAAACGAAAAAATTAGAATTGGAGGCCCCGATTCTACCTTCAATTCTTGTGAGTAGTCTTTCTCTACTGCTTATGGGTAAGCATTTACCCATTAAGTATTACCAAACATACTTTTAATTTTAAAAAGTAATTTAATAAACCATAAACTGAAATAAGCACTTATATAAATCGGGCAAAATGCAACTTTAAACAGGAAGATTTAAATATTTAAGCATAAAACATATTAATACCTCATGCTAACTCAACTGGAACTCGACCTCCCAACTCTACCCTTCTTTTCTTTGGTAAGGGGGGGAATAGATTACAAGTCTCGAGTATGATAATACCTAGCTTTATTTGTTTTAACAAGTCGGGATCTTCCAACTCCATTTAGTTGGATTCAATTTGACGCCCATTACCAGTTTTGTTTTTGGTCTTAACCACGTGTGTCCCCACACCCACTTGGGTGTGGGACTAATCCACGTTAGGGGCAGGAGCAATTATGGTAAACCCCTGGCCACAAATGCTTTTAGTAGGATTCGAACTCCAATTGATCCATTGAGAAGATTATTAGGTGAAAGTAGCGGTTTCAATGGATATCTAATTACTTGATTATCTGATTTACCTGAAATTCATTAATCGATTCTGGATCTAATCATGATTTTAAATTTTATCAAATTTTCACAACCCAAAAAAAAAAAAATTACAAAAAATCGTTCTTAAAGGGTGAAATCAAAATCTCAAAATTTCGCTCTAACAAATTGTCAGACGAAATCATTCAAAAGAATTTTAAAAAATTTAATTGAAATAAATTAATTTTGATCAAAACATTAATTATGCTCCTTTTTTTTTGTGAAGAAAGCATAAATATATGAGAAATAATTACATAATTTGTTCAGTTACAATGATCCGAGGAGTGGCCTTACCCTGGGAGAAACAGGAACCATCCGAAATAGCCCGGTTCGCCAAAGTGTTAGGCACATTATTTGCTTCTCTATAGCAGTGAGAGAAGCGAATGCACTCAAATTTGTAAAAGAGGAATCATGCTTCTTCAATTAAACCTTCGATACACCACGCACAGGGGACCATACTCCTAGTCAGTAGATGAAGAATGATGATGGAGTCGACTTCAAGGATGAGATTAGTAATACCAAGATGGGCAGCCATTATGAGACCTTCTAAACAAGCCATACATTCCGCTACAATCGTAGAGGCTGAACCAATGAAAAGGGAGAAATCGAACAAGAAACCACCATTGTCGTCTTGGCAGAGGCCACCAGCTCCAGACAGCCCAGAAACACCTTTGTGTGCACCATCGAAGTTTAGCTTTGTGAAATTTGTTGGTGGAAAGCTCCATCTAACAAAAATCGTCTCTTTCACTTTCCTTGCATTTTTGCCGCTAAGGCAAAGAGATCCCGTGTTTTGTTGAAGAGAAGAGAGAGCAATAAGTGCATTTTCAACCAAAGGGGAATCCCCATCGAAAATACATCGATTTTTGAGATCTCAAATCATCCACATAAAGTTAAAAATCAAAGCAGGGAAGCTTGGGATATGATGAGGGACTCCCTCAGGATGGATGCTGAGAGCCTCAGCCACGAAGTCTTGGATAGAATTTACACTGTAGAAATAGTGGAGCAATCCCCCTGCAAAAGGCAAACCAAGCAGCCCTCGCAAAAGGGCACTTCAAAAAGATATGTTCCATGCTCTCATCAGATTCGTTACAGAATGGATATTGCTCAGTAGGTACCCCAATCCTTTGTAGGACATCATTAGTGGTAATTCCCTTATGGCAGCACTTCCATACAAAATACTTGATCTTTTGAGGACAAGGGGCGTGCCATAATTTTAACCAAAAGGGATTGCAAGTAAAATCGGTCACACTATGCTTTTTGATCAGGTTATATGCCGACACAACCAAGAACGTCCCAATTAAAGTAGGTGCCCAAACTATCCTATCAACTTCTCTATGGGAACAAATCGGAATGCCACATATAATATCAACAAGATTTTCTGCCCAAATTTCCAGAATTTTGTCCCTTTTCCAAGTGTTTGTATCATAATCAATTAGCTCAGCCACCTTGATCATACAAAGGTGATCATGGTTCAAGAAACCAAGAGCATTGGACGAGATCCAACCCGAGTCCGAGATGTTGATGTTAAGCCCATTGGCAACCTGCCAACCAATCCCTTTACGGGTAAAATCTCTAATTCTGCACAATGACTTCCAGAAAATAGAGTCAGTTGGTTTAACAGCGACATTTAGAAAATTGTTATGCCTAAGGTACTTGGACTTTATGAGAACATACCAAAGTGACCTACCCCCAATAGTCAACTCCCAAGCTCTCTTAACAAGCAAAGCGTCGTTGAACCATTGAGGTTTTTTAATATTGAGCCCGTCTTCTCTAGTTGATCTACAAATCTTGTCCCACCCAATGGTGTGCAAGGTCTTCTTATTATCATTCTTATTCCATAAGAAGTTTCAGGCAATACAATCAAGCTCCTGGAGAATTTTAGCGGGGAGTTTCAATGCAGCCATAAGGTGTTGGAGCTAGAGCCAGCCAATGTGGACTTAATAGGAGTCGCCCGGCCAGCCTGAGTCAGTAGACGGCTTTTCCACCCCGCTAAACGTCTCTGTATTCTAGCCATCAAGTCATTAAAAACAACTGCAGAAGGCTTACCAAATGTAATGGAAACCCCGAGGTAGGTTCCAAACTCTTTAGTACATTGAAACGCTAAAATATTAATGAAATCAGCTTTATCTTTACCATGCACATTGGAGCTAAAGAAAACAGATGATTTGTTAATATTTAATTGATGCCTAGCTTCACTACAAAAGAGGTCCAAAACATCTTTAATAGCAACCCCTTCAGTCGCAAACACTCTCGCAAAGATAAGGAGTTCATCCGCATAGAGAAGGTGAGAGATCATAGGGCTCGCACGACAGATCTTAACCCCATGTAAATTTTTTTAAGGTCTCTACTTGATTAAGGGCTAGGGTTAGGATCTCTTGACAAAGGATGAAAAGATAAGGGGATAAAGGATCCCCTTGCCTAAGTCCACAGCTAGGCTTAGTAAAAATTATGCTCAACCATTCCCTTTATCTCTTTATGCGTGCTAATAGAAAAGTTATTCTTATCACAACGACTCTCTCTTCTACAAAATACCAAGTAAGTAAATATACATAACTAAATTTCGTTCATTTATTTTGGTGATTTAGACAAAAGTTAAATTTTTTTTTTTTGAATAAAAACAAAAAATATGTCAAAAATGTAGCCAAAATTTCACAAAGTTTTGTTTCGGTCTAGAGGAACGAAATCACTGAAATGAGTAACTTTTTTGTTCGACTTTGGGTAGTCACTTCAAAGACCTATTAAAACACAGATCCATATCAGCTACTGTTGATCCCCAAATTGGTAGATAAACAATGTTAATTAAGTTAATAAAGAGGGACATATGTCAATACCTAAATGGTCTACCAATCTAAGTAGAGAAGGTTCGAATACCTGTCTTATTCCGGCCTAAACCATGTGTTGATCGTTCCAGTGCAAGGTTTTTCATAGAACAGGAAGAAGGTCAAAAAGGGGCAATCCAGAGGGTCAGAGACAACTTTAGGAATATTCAGAGAGGAGTTGTACAGAAACTTTGGAGGATCTTTGTAATCAATGGCTTCATGGAGTTCTGAAATCCAAAGAGTGGCTCCCCAGGTCCTAGGTTCCGGAACCACTGTTCAATCAAGGATAAGGGCTTTTATAGCCAAACCCTAGGTCAAAGCCCCCATTTGGGTGACAAGTGCTGCCCATCCAAAGGCCATGTGGGACACTTGTCATGATTATAGAGGACGGACACGCATACTCTGTAACTCAACCAGTCCCCTGACATTACCCATGCGGATCTGTATCGTCCATCTGAGTCTAACGGGACTATCTCTCTGGGCCTTCAGTCCTAAAGGGTTTCTCACTCTCACCCGGGGGG